>CM062275.1:29997423-30099923 GCA_031216635.1 Dissostichus eleginoides
ATTTCTACTGATCATAATTCCATTGTTGAGGTCTACTAGAATACATTTATATTGTTCAATGTTCCAAACTCACATTGGTTTCTCATACAGCATCTCTGTATAGTATGTGTATTCACTCTCTGTCCTAAACGGCTTGTTGGAGCTCCTGCCCCCCCCTCCCTGTGAGCCCAGTGGCCGTCGGCGAGACAGCGAGACACCGCGAAACCCAGCCCGAAACACACACACACCCACAGCCTGGCTGGGAGTGTGTGTGTGTGCCCAGGCTGAGTTCCGCGGTGTCTCGCTGTCTCGCCGACCCCACACCAGTGAGCCAGCTCACAGTGTGCCGCTCCTCGCAGCAGCGAGCCTCGCAACGTCCCGCCGAGTGTGTGTGTGTGAGGAAGTCCACGGATTGGTCCAAACGTAACGGCTCCACGTTACGTCACTATACCCAAGAAGTAAACAATGGAAAAAGAGAAATGTCCAACGAGGCGTTCTGGGGCAGCATAGACAGGTCTTTTCTGTGTGAGAGTTTTACTCGCTACAGGGTGTACTTTGAGGGTTTGGGACTCTGCAGACCGTTTACATGCAGAAAAACCTTCATAACACACAAGGGGACGGGTAATAACCGGAAAAGCATGACATGGGAGCTTGAAGATAAAAGTGCAATATTTCCCTTACCTCAAAGGATGTGCACAAACATGAGTGGAAATCTTTCTTTATTTCTGGTTAGAGGCACACACACAGACGCTCTCAGTCTTTATACAGTATACACACAGCGGGATAAATACTCCCACTGAATAAAAATGAGATTATTTCAGGAACAGTCGTAGCGAGGAAGTGTGCAAACTTTTAAAGAGAAGAAGAGGAGGAGGGGGAGGAGGAGGGGGAGGAGGAGGGTGTTTCCAAGCAGCAGGAGACGAAGGTAATGCTACAACTTGTGGGGAAAACTTGCGTGATTCAGCGTTTTAAAACACACATTTAATTCATGAAAATCAACTGAAAACACTTTCAGTTTAATTACTCGTGACCGGGGACTCCTGCGTCTCGTGTTCCCCCCCCTGCAGAGGGTAAAGAGACACTTTTTATAATTGTATTGCCTTTAAAACACACAGATTCACTTTCAGGTTATTTTTTCATACACTCGTGTGATTTGACCATAAATAAAACACCCGTCTCGTTAAAGTGCTGTACGTAACTTTGAGAACTGTCTTACAGCGGGACTACGTAACTTTTAGAAGATGTAACAGTATTATTATTCATTGTAAGCCTCGATGAAACACTTATCTGTATTTGTGCTACTCTAACAACGCTGCAAGTCGTCATTATCGTAATTATTTTTGACTCAATCATCGTTTAGTGGTGTATAAATATTAAAGAAAAATACATGTGTGTTCCATCAAAGTGATCTCGTGAAGTCAATCAAATATATTACATTTAATGTCAAATTTGAGATGTGAAACCCATGAACTTTGTCATCGTCTATAACCCAAATCATTTTTAATTTACCGTCAGTGAAAGTTTTTAAAAAGCGGTAAAATGTCAACTTTGAAGAAGCTGGAAGACGGGAATTTGGGCTTTTTTGATAATAAAAAGACAGAGGATTCATTGATTATCAAAATGGATGCTGTTTTATTTTGTGACGGTTGATTAAATTGTGATTTTTCAGTGATAGCTACTCGATTGTTCAAAAGTGACATAGCCCCGCTTTAAAGGAGTTTAACTTCATAATCACTCAATGTCTTGGAAACACAACATGGTGTATTATTAGGTTATTCATTATTTGGAAATCTAGAGATTAAAGTCATCATTTTAAGTATTTTTTAAGGGTTTTACTGCACAAAGTACTTCTCAAATCTCAGAGCGTTTCAGAGGTTTTCTTCAATAACTAAGACTTAATATTTTAAGAGAGTATTTTAAAGATATTTTGAATTCACAACAAGTTTTTTTTCTGGTGAATTATTGACATAATTATTGATATTTGTGTCCGTAATATGACCCTCATGTTTTATGTCTTATAGCTACAATAACAGTACGTGAAGAAGACACATTAAAAAAAGGCATCAAAGAGACGATGATGAAGGACAGAAATCATCAACAAACTGAGGATTTAAGAGGTTTTTTACGACACATTTACGACTATAATCTCAGAGAATATTCTAAATATTTTAGAGTTGTTCCTCACACATGTATGTCTTTAAAGTCTCAGAGAATATGTTTTAAAATCTTGTTTATTTACTAATTTAATCTCAGACAATATTTAACTTTTTCTCTGATCAATTATTATTATTTTGTTCGAGTAGCATGACCGTTACACACCTTATAAAGCAGACACAGGAAAACTTAAAAAAACTTGACAGATGAAGATGAATGACTGTAAGAACATCGCTGTGAATGATGTTAGTTGTAGAAGTCGCCTCAAATGTTTCAATTAAAAACAGTAACGTGAGACGGACGCTGTGTTGTCAGTCGACACATGCTAACACACATCATGTGAGTACAATCTTCAGAGTCACAGAAAGGCCTTTAAAGTGAACTCCTGCAGAGCGAGGCGCACACAGCGTCACAGGAGGAGGAGATACAACTCAAATAAAACATCTCGAGGTGAGAACGAGCCTCGTCTTCCTCTCGGCGTCTGTCAAAAGCGATGAGAAGTGAGTCTCTTCTAGCGTTTCATGCTTTTTAAATGTCAGCCTGTGATTGTCCGGCACATTCCTCGTGTTCCTTCATGCAGGGAGCCTGTGGTTCAGGAGGAGGTCTTGCTCTGAGGGTAAAGAAACGTCTGCACTCCTGTGAGGTGCTGCATCCTGAAACCTCCTCCAAAACATCCATACAGCAGGAGAGGAGCTTGTTTATTAGTAAACAGTTGTTGTTGTTTGGTGTTACTGCTCGGTGGGACACACGGTGCGGTCTTTGCAGCAGAAGTAATGCACCACCACGCCGTTTGGATACCTGGCAAACGCACTGCAGAGAGGAAGAGATAGTTAGATAAAGGGCTTAATGTTGATGCAAATAGACAGCAGATAGAGAGGCTTTAAGCAACACTTAGAAGAGGGAAGTCAGGAAGGATCAGCAGCAGCTCAGGGGGAAACTGAAACTGTAGAGACGAAGAAATCTTAATTAAGAGAGGAGATTTTAAATGAAAAATACTGTTATTATACACTGGGAACGTCATAATGAGGTTTGATGATAACCCTTCTAGGAAAGACACTTCAGTGAGTGTAACATGATAAGAGTTATTTGTCATTAACTCATATTTTGAAAGGGTTTTAAGGGCTGAAACTTCACTGAAACTAAGACTACATCAATAACTATATAATTAAATGCTTGAAAAACATATTTTGTATTTGGAAGCTTATTTAGTTATGTCTTTATATGGATATAAGGACCATGCATTATTACATTAATTGCATTTAGCTGACGCTTTTATCCAAAGCGACTTACAATAAGTGCATTCGACCAACAAGATACAAACTTGAAGAAAACAGAATCATATAAGTGTATCAGGTTTCATAGAGCCAAAACATTTCAAGTGCTACTCAACTGGCTTTAGATAAGCCAGTCCTTCATTAGTATATAAGTGCTTAGTTAGTATATAAGTGCTTTGTTAGTAATTCTATTGCTCGAAGTGGAGTCGAAAGAGATGAGTTTTCAGTCTGCGCCGGAAGATGTGTAGGCTATCTGCTGTCCTGATGTCAATGGGGAGCTCATTCCACCATTTTGGAGCCAGGATAGCAAACCCACGTGTTTTTGCTGATGGGAACTTGGGTCCCCCTCGCAGTGCGGGTGCAGCGAGCCGTTTGGCTGATGCAGAGCGGAGTGCACGTGCTGGGGTGTATGGTTTGATTGCATTAATCCAGATTTGAGCTAATAGCTAATAGCTAATATCCATCTGCTGTCTTTAGGCTTAATGTCACAGTAAGTACATTTATCCCAAATCAAACATCATTAAAAGTCATTTAAATGAAGAATGTTAAATGTATTAGTGTACATATTATTATTTTATTCATTCCTGTTTATTTATGTTTTCTCATATTCTTAAGACAAGGTGGAATAAAAGTGAAAAAATAAGGATTAGAAAAACAAATACAAAATAAAAAAATAGATAAATTAATGCTTTTTAAGAACTAAATAGTTAGAGTGTATACATGAGAGTAACACATGCATCACTTCCGGGCAAAAAGTACGGCTCCGCCCACTTTTGGGGGAAAACAACGCTGTCATTTGAATGGCGGTCAATACAGATTCTGAAGTTTTTGCCAATCCGATCCGAAATTCAAGAAAACCGTGGATTTGTGGATCTTCAAAGAGCCCGATTACGATGGCCTGACAGGCAAACAATTACATGACATCATTGGAAATCGACGATCAGGCTCGATATATGGTTCAATATAGCAGTAGGCCATCGATGTCCATAGATGAGAGTAACATCTACGTCACTTTACGGCCCCGCCCACTTTTGGGGGAAACCAACGCTGTCATTTGAATGGATCGAGCCTGAAGCCACAGTGCTCTTCTGTTACTGTCCTTTCTTCTTAGAGGAAGTACAGAAACACTGAACTCTGGATTTGTTTGAATGTTTGAGGTGCAATAAACGACACAGCAGCTTGTTGGCATGATCAAACTATTATTTTCCGCCTCGCTCATGAGAGTAACAGCCGGCGAAAATTACAGCCTCGCCTACTGATTTTAATTTAACCATGTATCGAGCTCGATCGTCGATTTCCAATGATTTAATGTAATTGTTTGCCTGTCTGGCCATCGTGATCGGGCTCTTTGAAGATCCACAAATCCACGGTTTTCAAACATTTCTGATCGGATTGGCCAAAACTTCAGGATTTGTATTGACCGCCGTTCAAATGACAGCGTTGTTTTCCCCCAAAAGTGGGCGGGGCCGTAATTTTCGCCCGGAAGTGACGTAGGTGTTACTCATCTATACTGTTATTCATAAAAAATGGTAGAAAAAGGAATAAAGGATAATAATTTGTTACCTGTTTCCTATCTTCTTCTTGCAGACTCGGCAGGTCTTCTCCTCGGTGATGACACACTTCGCCTGCTGGTGGAAGATCCTCTCCTCCTGCACCTGCAACATCGAGACAGAGGAGTAAAAAGAAACAGCTTAATATATTGTTTTTATGGAAAAGAGTGAGCTGTAAATGTTCCAGCGTCTCACCCGGAGGAACTCTGCCTGCAGCAGGCTCTTCAGGACCTGGTTGCAGCGTTTCCTCTGAGCCTTCTCCTCCAGGACGCTCTCCAGGAACACCCGGATCTCTCTGATCTGAGTGTTAGCCGGGAGCAGGTTGATGGCCTGGGAGAGAAACAACAAGTATAGGTTTGTTAGAGAGAGTTGGGCAGACTTTAAGTTTCAGTATTAGCAGGGACTTTAAAGAGCGGTCACCAATCGTGGTCAATCTGGGGGTTTACATTACCCACAATGCATTTCAGTCATGCATTTGGTGCAGGAGAATAATATCTATCGTTGTGCAAGTTAAGTTTATTTTTATGGCAAATGTTATGTCTTATGGCTGCAAAAGCATTAAGACATTAAGGCAAAAGAAACACATTCTAAAATCATACTTTAATACATTTAATAACGGTGATGAAGAAGCCAAGAGACTAGACGTTAGATCAGGGGTGTCAAACTCAAATACACAGTGGGCCAAAATTAAGAAATGGGTACAAGTCGAGGGCCGGACTGGTTCAATGTTTATTGCAGAACTTATTCTGAACTAACAAAGCTTAAATTATTGCCTATAAAAACAACATTAAACATTAAATAATCAGTAGCATTCATTTCTTATGGCTCTATCTGCAGCTTTTCCCGAGTCATTTCTTATGAGTACATTTTTCCACAGGCCAACAACAGCTTCAAAAAAACTATTCCCCTCAAAGAAAAAACCAAACATGCCCTGTTGTCGTGAGAAAGAAAGTGCAGAAGGAAACATCCATTGAAACTCAGTGTGCTGCTCTGTGATGCTAGTTCAAGCCAGATACTTGGCATCTCATCTTGGGTGCAAGGTCATCAATGTTTGGGCTCAGGCTCTGAGCTGAGGAGATCCTCAGGATTGAGTGAAGGTGTGCGTGCAATATACCGGCGGGCCAGATCTAAAAGTAATTAGAAATTATCCTGCGGGCCGAAATTAAATCCACCAAGGGCCTGATTTGGCCCCCGGGCCTTGAGTTTGACACATGTGGTTTAGAACAAGAGAGAATAAGAGGTATACAAATACAAGAACAAAATTGACAGGATGTGAAAACGTATTTGATTTAGGTGGGAGTTATCAGAATCCTTCCATCAGAATAAACAACTTAGTTTATGAAACTAATATCGTGTGGGATTAGGGTTGTATTCTGAGAAAGGCTCCAGAGCAGAGTTGGAGTACATTTAGCAGAAAATAGCAAATAAATAAGAAGAAACTTGGATAGATCTGAGAAATAAAGTGATTACATTTAGAGATAAATTGTTGGAATTTTAGCAGTAAATCTGAGTCCAAAAAACTTTTATTAACTCACTTATTATTATGGAATTTGAAGCTTAAGCTTTAACTTTAGGTACATGTTGATAATAACACTTTTACTGAGGTTACATTTTCAATGCAGGATATTTACAGAGTATTTCCAAACTGTATTATCACTCTGTTTACTTTTACTTCTTCCTCCACAGATCAGAATTCAAATTAGCCACACGGCAAACATTTGGCTGCTGTTTGTTTTGAACTCCCTCCCTGTGTGTGTGTGTGTGTGTGTGTGTGGCCTAGCATTACTATCCTTGTGGGGACCTAAATCTGTTTACACAGTCACGTGTGGGGACTCGCCTCCCTTATGAGGACATAATGGAGGTCCCTATGAGGGGAATCATTCATTTTAGGGTGAAGACTTGGTTAGGGTTAGGTTAAGGGTAGGGTTAGGGTTAGGCATGTGTTGGTTATGGTTAAGGTTAGGATAAGTCTCCAGGAAATGCATGTAAGTCAATGTAATGTCCCCTGAAGTGATGTATACATGGTATGTGTGTATGTGTGTGTAAAAAAGGCATCGCTGATCTGTATTCAACTCGCAGGCCTTTCAGAATAAGAGTCTCTCAGTGGTTTTATTGGTGTTTTGTTCAGAAGCTCTCCCTGTTGTCTCTCTCTCTCTCTGCGCCTCTCTTTCTCCCTCATTGAATTTAATGTCTCTCTGCTTTAATTTCCTCGGGCCGCGCTCCCACATTCAGACCAGACTGAACAAAACTCCTGGGAAAACTTCCAACAGGAAGCTTTTTGTGTGTGTCGGTCAATTTTGTATCTTTCATTTGTCTAAAGATTTAATTTAAGATGATATTCAATGTCAAATGTTCTCTCAAGTAATGTAGTTATAATTTAGTCTATATAAGGTCTAGAAAAAGTGAAACAGTGTCATTGTCAGACATTCATTAAAGAGCCTCAATACTAGAAATATAAACAATATTTTAAAAAAGAGACTGGAAGAAAGTGCAGTTGTTCAGATATCAGACTTTGTCAGAATAGTTGTTTCTTTTAAACAAACCAACGTTGCTGAGTTTTGTGACAAGAATTTCACAAGTGGATCCTCCTGATGAAGAGAGAGCTTCCCAGACCCAGCTCAGTGTTTGTCTGTCTGCTAATGAGAAGCCCCTCTTCCTCCTCCTCTTCCTCCTCCACCATGTTCAACTGCTCTTCACCACAATAGGAGTCCATGAAGAGGAATTCCCATTAAAAGGTCTCAAACAGACAAATCTGTACCCGAACAAACATCCTGAAGCTACAGGTCGCTGCAGCCGGAACCTGATCATAGTTCTGTTAAAACGTCCCAAAAACGTGTAAACATCTTTTTCAACCTTTGATTTTGTGAAGGAATCAGTAAAAGGAATATTTGGAGTCACAGTTTCCTGATAAAGCTTTAGAGAGGATGCGTTCCTCTTTAATTTGACATGTAGTTACACTTAAGGTTTCAAATTGTCTTCACTGGTTAAGGGTCGATGTCCCCAAGTTCACTTCCAGAGAAATGGAAGGAAACTTCAGGATGTGATTCCCTCGAGGGAAAGAGCCGAGAGATGTTCAACGCCTCATGAATATGGATAAGCACCTCATATAACCCGACTTCAAATAATGCAAATGACCCCTTTAAGGGAAGTCTTCTTTACTAGAGAACGGGTTCAACAAGAAAAATAGGTCATGAGCCGGTTTTGTACATAACAGCTTGTTATGCAAATTGGCTGTTTTTCAGCTATTTGAAAGTATAAGAAAACAATTTTATAAAAGATTTTCACGTGTCTCTCGGGGGAGTTCTGTCCCTTGTTCTATCACAAAGCAGCAGCTCGACTGCAAACCCCTGTAGTCTCGCTGTAAATACCAAATTAAATTAAATCTTTCTATTCAGTTCCTTCACTGCTTTAATTTCACACTAAATGACTCATTTTGTGTGAGTTCCTGTCATCATTAATCATGTTGTTCCATCTCATCTCTTTTAATTCAGCCCTCTCTTATCTGTTCCACTTTCATGTCTTTTCTGAATTGGCAAATCAAGTTATAATAACGAAGCCCTGGGTTGAGTTAGAAACAAATTAATGCTTTGTGAATTAAGAGCAGCCTTGAGAACCAGATGGAGTTCAACAAGAGCGACAACTTTTGTGCTCGTGTCAGAAAAACTTTGGCAGCTTCACAACAGTTCAAGTGCTTTTCTGTGATAACTTCCTGTCACAGTTGATGCTGTTTTTATGCACTGAACATATGTTACACTGTTGTTGTTAAAGCCAGGCTCGCACTGCAGGAGTTTAGAAATCCTTACCCTATTTAAAATCTGGTTGCAACTGCAAGGATTATCTCGTCTCTAATCTGAAACATGCACACTTTGCAAGATTGAAAATAATGTCGCATCACACAGGGTATTATTAGGTTATCGCTGCACAGGGGGATCGTACAGGGATCAGATGAAAACAAAATAAAGACCGACGTGGTGCAACAACTAGCTGCAGTAAATCTCTGCAGGAATAAAACAAAGAAGGATTCTGGATTCGAACACAGGTCTTCAGCGAGAACTGGAGGTGAGATATGAGCCGTCAGTTTTAATCCCCATCAACAGGAGTATGCTAGCTTATGTTATAATACCTCTTATTTAAATTGTTCCCAATGGAGCTGCCTCAAAGTAGCTTCTTTTCTTCTGAATGCACAACATATTTTCAGAAAAGAGACAGTAATGTGACGGTAGAAAATGGACGTGAAGCTACATTTTGTCCCTGTCTGCATCATAACAACCACCGAGTTGTACATTGTCAGATTGAGTGGTGATGAACCTGTTTTGTGGACACAGCGCCTAATTATCCAGATTTGAATCCCTAAATATCAAAACATATTTGCAATTAAAACGGCAACAATGAGTCACTGAGAAGTTCAGGGGGTTTAAGACTGGATCTGTTAACTTCTCTAGCTGTGGTGCGTTTACCTTGGTGGTGTTGAGCTAACTGTGGTGTGTTTACCTTGGTGGTGTTGAGCTAGCTGTGGTGTTTTTACCTTGGTGGTGTTGAGCTAGCTGTGGTGTGTTTACCTTGGTGGTGTTGATCTTGCTGTGGTGTTTTTACCTTGGTGGTGTTGATCTTTCTTGCTGTGGTGTGTTTACCTTGGTGGTGTTGATCTTTCTTGCTGTGGTGTGTTTACCTTGGTGGTATTGAGCTAGCTGTGGTGCATTTACCTTGGTGGTGTTGAGCTAGCTGTGGTGTGTTTACCTTGGTGGAGTTGAGCTAGCTGTGGTGTGTTTACCTTGGTGGAGTTGAGCTAGCTGTGGTGTGTTTACCTTGGTGGTGTTGAGCTAGCTGTGGTGTGTTTACCTTGGTGGAGTTGAGCTAGCTGTGGTGTGTTACCTTGGTGGAGTTGAGCTAGCTGTGGTGTGTTTACCTTGGTGGTGTTGAGCTAGCTGTGGTGTGTTTACCTTGGTGGTGTTGAGCTAGCTGTGGTGTGTTTACCTTGGTGGTGTTGAGCTAGCTGTGGTGTGTTTACCTTGGTGGTGTTGAGCTAGCTGTGGTATGTTTACCTTGGTGGTGTTGAGCTAGCTGTGGTGTTTTTACCTTGGTGGTGTTGAGCTAGCTGTGGTGTGTTTACCTTGGTGGTGTTGAGCTAGCTGTGGTGTGTTTACCTTGGTGGAGTTGAGCTAGCTGTGGTGTGTTTACCTTGGTGGTGTTGATCTTGCTGTGGTGTTTTTACCTTGGTGGTGTTGATCTTTCTTGCTGTGGTGTGTTTACCTTGGTGGAGTTGAGCTAGCTGTGGTGTGTTTACCTTGGTGGTATTGAGCTAGCTGTGGTGCATTTACCTTGGTGGTGTTGAGCTAGCTGTGGTGTGTTTACCTTGGTGGTGTTGAGCTAGCTGTGGTGTGTTTACCTTGGTGGAGTTGAGCTAGCTGTGGTGTGTTTACCTTGGTGGTGTTGATCTTGCTGTGGTGTTTTTACCTTGGTGGTATTGAGCTAGCTGTGGTGCATTTACCTTGGTGGTGTTGAGCTAGCTGTGGTGTGTTTACCTTGGTGGTGTTGAGCTAGCTGTGGTGTTTTTACCTTGGTGGTGTTGAGCTTGCTGTGGTGTGTTTACCTTGGTGGTGTTGAGCTAGCTGTGGTGTGTTTACCTTGGTGGTGTTGAGCTAGCTGTGGTGTGTTTACCTTGGTGGTGTTGAGCTAGCTGTGGTGTGTTTACCTTGGTGGAGTTGAGCTAGCTGTGGTGTGTTTACCTTGGTGGTGTTGAGCTAGCTGTGGTGTTTTTACCTTGGTGGTGTTGAGCTTGCTGTGGTGTGTTTACCTTGGTGGTGTTGAGCTAGCTGTGGTGTGTTTACCTTGGTGGTGTTGAGCTAGCTGTGGTGTGTTTACCTTGGTGGTGTTGAGCTAGCTGTGGTGTGTTTACCTTGGTGGTGTTGAGCTTGCTGTGGTGTGTTTACCTTGGTGGTGTTGAGCTCGCTGTGGTGTTGAGCTAGCTGTGGTGTGTTTACCTTGGTGGTGTTGAGCTATCTGTGGTGTGTTTACCTTGGTGGTGTTGAGCTTGCTGTGGTGTGTTTACCTTGGTGGTGTTGAGCTAGCTGTGGTGTTGAGCTAGCTGTGGTGTTTTTACATTGGTGGTGTTGAGCTAGCTGTGGTGTGTTTACCTTGGTGGTGTTGAGCTTGCTGTGGTGCAGCTCCAGGACGTGTAGCGCCGCCTGCAGGTTGGCTTGAGGCTCCGACAGCTCCATCTTGATCGGCCCCAGGCAGTGAACATCAGGAGGGGAAAGGTACATCCGCAGCAACGACAGATACACCTGCAGGGAGGAAATATCAAGTTCAAGGTTCAAGGCTTTTATTAGTCATACGTACATAGTTACAGTGTAGTTATGATGATGAAAATCTTATGTTACAGGCTCCACCAACAGTGCATATATATTAGAGTCATTCATATATCACTTGACCAGAAATGTGTCATGAGAATACTGATGAAGCAGCATAAAAACAGTTTCATGCAAGACAAAAATTCACCTAAAAAAACAACTATAAAGGATTTTTACAGAATTGAAAAACAGGATAAATATACCGAAACAGCAAAGACGATAAGACAAGATATAACATTTGCCCACGTTACAGCAGAAAAAAAACTTAGATAAGAAACCAGACAAGAAATGACTAATAATTGTAATAGAAATTGTACATTTGAAGGTTTTTGCACTAGACGCTAAACTGCATTTTGTTGTCTCGGTACTCAACGACAATACATTCTTCTTATCTAATCAAACAATAAGAAATGATATACTCAAAGTTTCAGGAACCTACCTGACTAAGAACATGGTGACTTTAAATACAGAAGTAGCTGGACATTTTGGAAATTATGCTTTAGCTAAACGTAAAAACTATAGATTTAAAACAAGAGTGAAGTAGCAATATCTGCAATGAAATTAGCATATGTATCCATGGGTCTCATGCATACACACACAACCGCACAAACATTTGACATCGATATACCATGCAACGGTCTGAGAAATAGCTCAAAAATATGTACATAAATAACATCTTAATAACTGAACTGAAGCTATGTTGGTAGTCTAGCTCTTTCCCAGTCTTCATGCTAAGCTAAGCTAACTGGCTACAGCTTAATATTTAACATGAGGATAGAAAAAAGGTATAACTGCCCTAACTTAAAAAAGATTCCTTTGAAATTAGGCTATTGGGTTTTTTTTTATTAAAAGTGGACTTTACACACCGGCATCTATTAAGGATTTCATTACTTTCTGACCTTCAAAGAAACAGCATTGATTTTTTCCTCCAACCAAACACTTGTTCACTCATTTTGACTTCTTTCATTTTGGTGTTTACTTGAAAATTCAAGCTACTTTTCAGACACACACCAGACAACAACATCTCTTATTCATGACGAATAAGGCTGTCTGTAGAGCTGTGTGCCTGTCATCTGGAAAGATAAATAATCCATTATATTTGTGAAGCTCTTTCTGAAGGTACTTAACCATAAGAAGCCGAGTGTACATAATGAGAAAAGTGGTCACGAAACAACACAATGAAATCCAAGAGGACGAAGGTTAGAGAAACATATTTTCTTATCTGGAACATGAACAAAATGGAACAAAACATTAAAAGCTCCTTACATCTTTGTTCCCTTCCTCTGAACTGCTGTAGTGGCTGTGACAGTATCTGCAGAGGACAGAGGACAGAGGAAACATGAAAACGTATTTATTTCTATAAAGCTCACAGCGCTGTAACAACATAGTGAGGATGACTGAGTAAAGTCAAAGCATTTGTTTTAAGTGAGAAACAAATGACCTACTTTGTCACAAATGTACAGTTTTAGACCGTTTAACATTCAGAAAATAATATCTAATCATTAGCTGTGGTACTTAAGTATAATTTTGAGGTACCTGTACTTTACTTGAGTATTTATATTTCCTGCTACTATACTTCTACTCCACTGGTACTTATTTGGAAGATTCAGATTCAGATAAATAGTGCAATATCTTACTACCAGATCATGTATCATGTAGGCTTCGTATTATTATTAGAGGTAGAGACTATAACTGTTTTTATTTCATTGTTTGGAAAGGAGAAAGATACAGAGCAGGGGAGAATTGTAATATTCTGAGAAGAACTCCAGAGTTGGAGTATATTTAGCAGAAAATAGCAAATAAATAAGACGAACCTTGGAAATGTCTGAGATATAAAGTGATTACATTAAGACATGAATTGTTGGAAATGTATCATTAAATCTACATCCAGAATTACTAAGATTAAAATGGAATTTCTCTATAAAAAAGCAGTAAAATCTAATAGAAAAAACTGAAAATGTGCCTAAAAAACCTTCAGACATTTGAGACTTTATTATTATAAAATGTTGAAACTTTAACAATAGGTTTATTTTAATGGTAATACTTTTACTGAGGTTACAGTTTGAATGCAGGGCATGTACTTGTAACAGAGTATTTCCACCCTGTGTTGGTACTCTGTTTACTTTGACCTCTTCCACCACACATCAATATTAAATATAAAATGAGCCACTGGACAAACATTTGGCTGCTGTTTGTTGTGAACTCCCTCCCTGTTCATCTGCAGGATGTGTGTTTGTCTGTTGGAGTGAGTGTGAGTGTGAGTGTGAGTGAGTGTGTGTGAGTGTGTGTGTGTGTGTGTGTGCAGGAGGACTCACTCTTCAGCCATGTGTGTGTCTGTGTCTGTCTGTGTGTGTGTGTGAGAGTGTGTGTATGTCTGTCTGTGTCTCTGTCTGTATGCAGGAGGACTCACTCTTCAGCCATGTGTGTGTCTGTGTGTATGTGTGTGTGTGTGTGTGTGTGCACAGGAGGACTCACTCTTCAGCCATGTGTGTGTATGTGTGTATATGTATGTGTGTATGTGTGTGTGTGTGTGTGTGTGTGCGCAGGAGGACTCACTCTTCAGCCATGTGTGTGTCTGTGTGTGTATATGTATGTGTGTGTGTGTGTGTGTGTGTGTGTGTGTGTGTGTGTGTGTGTGTGTGCGCAGGAGGACTCACTCTTCAGCCATGTGTGTGTCTTTCAGGATGTGCACGTAGATGAAGAGCGCCTGCTCGTGTTTCCCCATGCGACCCAGCAGCAGCGCCCGCTCCTCCAGCAGCCCTGAAGTCAAAGGGCGGGGTTTTTATTAACGGCTTAAAAACTAATATAACTTCACTAAAACCTTCCTCTATAACTGACAACATATGTACATGAGGTCATGGGAAATACATAAAACACTTTGTTCTATAACATTATCACAATAAACAGTTTTAAAGGATGCAGCCCCAATTTGTCTGTGTATGTCTATGGAGTGATGTATATCTGTGTATAAACTGTATATTAATTTATGTATACGACTGTAAATATGCATTTGTCTGCATATTTATGCTCGCCATCATACAAGCCTATTTATTTAATTTTTTCCTTATTTTCTATTATTATTATTATTCCATTTGTTTCTTTCAGTTTAAAAATATATATTGTTATTCCTATTTTTATATTATTATTTTATTATCTTAAAATGTTGTGTTTTGGTCTTGCATAGATCATTATATGTTTTTTCCTTAAAGGGGACCTATCATGCAAAATGCACTTTTTGATGTCTTTTATACATAAAGATGTGTCCCCGGTGTGTCAGGGAACTCACGCAGCGTCAGAAAATAAAACCCTCTCTCTTTTCCTCCGTACCCAAATCTCTAAAAACGGGGCTACAATGGAGCTGATCCAGATTTACGTCCGATATGACGTAATATCCGCGGCGGACCCACAGCACTATCAGAAACGTTGCTATCAGAAACAATGCCCGACTGTTTTGGACGTAATATGGTCGGTGTTTACATTAGCATCGCTAACACTCTGAGCTAACCTGTACTGGAGAGCATGTGTGTGAAGAAGCAGGAAATAAAAAGGAACTCACCTTGTGGTATAACCGGCAAGAGAGAAAGCCTTTGAGCTCCATACTGTTTCAGAAATACTCCTTGATAATCCATGATATGGCGTTTCATCACGGCAGTATTTAGTTTAGACAGTAGCTGCCGGGTCCCGCATGACCTCAGACCCCTCCTTTTTAATTTTTTTAAAGCTTTATACCCAAATCAGCACTTTTGAAACAGGAAGTGAAATAGAGGGATATGAGGCATGGCTAGAATGGGTGATCTGTTTGGTATTTTGAGCAAAACACTTCATAGACATGTTTTTTATATATTTGTATATATCTGAGACCTATGCTATTGCCTACAAATAGCATGATAGGTGACCTTTAACCTTAGAGCACCCTTTAATTAAACATTTTTTATTCCAATTATTTGTATTTTCTTTACGTTTTCAATTATTATCCTTGAATTCATAAAATACATCACAATAATAGGGAAAACATTACACAAAAGCAAATGTTTGTTTTGACTCTGGCAATCATTTATAAGAGTGGTCTAAATGATTATGACGTTGGTTTCACATTATCATAGGAGGGTCATACATTTAATTGTCAGCGTCTATAGACATTAAATTCCACATCCTGGTGAGTATTTGTCGAGCAAACAGAGGAGCCGCCTTCTCCTCAGAACTCACCGTCAAAGGGAAAATCACTGATGAGTCTGGACGGCTGGTAGCTGGTGGAAATATCCAGGAAGGACAGCAGCTTCATCCTGAACTCGCCCAGGTCCCCCTCCTCCTTCCCCGCAGACACAGGGGGAACTCCTGCAGAGACCACACATTGAGTTTAAGAAGATTAACGTCTGTATAGAAGGAGCTGAAACTGTCAGATTTCATCACTACGGAGGAGGAGTTCAAGTCCATCTTAAAAGGACAGAGAGCAAGAATCCATTGGTCGATGTGATTGCTCTTATATCCCATAAAAGTCGTTTTAAATTGTGCCAGTTTTGAATGTTTTATAATAGTTTCTTTTATTTGCCTATTGTTAGAGCCATTTTCATTTCATTATTATGGTCTGAATGTTAGGCTTAATAATAATATAAGGATTTAGATGAAACTCTTTATTTTTGTGAGTCACACTGGTTTAAAAGATATTAATTTAAGGCTCACTTATTTGTTATCAAATGTGCGCCAGGCATCACGTGCATGGCTAAATGCCTATATATGGTAGGTTAATAGGACACAGCTGATTGTGATGAGACGGGGAAGTGGTAAAGTCTTTTGACCGTATTCTTTTTTGATACTGATAACTTTTATTTACTATGAAGCGACAGGGTATATGCAGGAATCCTGAAGTCAAATGTAATACATTTTAAGACCTTTTTTAAGACCCTTTCCATACATTTTAAGACCTCATCGCCACTTTGAGTTCTAACGGTTACATTGGCGACACACTTTACCTCACATTTACTATATACAGTATTGATTGTCCTTCCTCCTTATCTTCCAACCATTTGGACGCAGACTTGCATTTCCCCATAACGATGTGGTTTAACAACCGGCGTAAACGGACCTTCGCGCTATCAAGCAGTGAGCGCGCGATGTCCTGTTCAGATGACGTCAAATCCAACGGGATGCCATAAATAAACTACACAGAATCACACTACACACCTACACAATGATTACATTCAGGCAGACTGTAGAATACAACCTCTTTGGACAATTTATATACTTATTGAAAACAAGCTACAAAATGTAATACCTTGGAAAATGCCGTTTAATACTTTTTAATAGTCTTCATTTTGGCTAAATTGTTTTATCAACTTTTAATACTTTTTAAGACCCCGCGGACACCCTGAGAGAGGAAATGTGTCATCCTGTTTCTATGCCGTCTGGACCAATGAATAAAGCTCATCTGATTCAACAACGATCTCCGCTAAATTAGTTTGGAAACAAAGATTGGCGTGTCAAAACCCACAACCCCGAGTGGCTATTAAATGTAGACACGGATTAAAACGCCACCACACATATTGACTGGTAAATGTGCCATTTCATTTGTGTTTTACAGCTGTATTCCTCTGCCTGTATTGTCTGTGTTTTCTCTGTTGTAACTTGTTCATACTGCCCTTCTTGGCCAGGTCGCTCTTGGAAAATAGATTTTAATCTCAATGAGACTTTTACCTGGTTAAATAAAGGATATATAAACATTGGACGATTCATCTGCAGACATTTTGATAATTGTTTGGGAAATATTTTCCAAGGCCCATAGCTTTGACCCAGTGTATCAGTTCATGCTGTCCTGACTGAGCACACGCACCTGTAGCCTGGCTGCTGTGCTCTCAGTGTTTTGTCTCCCTGTTCCTGCCTGTTGGCGTCAGCTGATAGAGTTGTTATGATTCTATCTTGTTATGCACAATGTTGATTATTCTCTCTGAACTAGCTAAATACATGGGTCTGGGGTAGAGTTCTTCAGAATTGACGTGCAACTCTACCGTGAAGTCAGAACCTCTGGCTCTTTGACTTGTTTTGTGAATTCTCCAGCCGAAGCTCCAAATAAACCCGTCAGTGTTTGACATCAGAGCTCCAGCTCCCTCGTGTCTCTCTGAGTCCTGACTCCAATTGCTAAGAAGTTTCCCACAATAATGAACTATTGTTTCATTTGTTTCAGCGGCTCCTAATGCTTTAGTTAATATTTGCTGCTTTGCTCAGTCGGTGAATTTAGTTTTTAGACTATTCATGAGACATAAAAGTTAATAATACATTATATTTGCATTTCCTTAAATTGTATTTTATGATGCTTTGCTTTTCAATGCTTTTAATGTTTTTTGACTACATCATGAAGCTGACAGAGAGAAAACAAGAGTGTGCAAAGCTGTCATCAAGGCAAAAGGGGGCTAGGGCTACTCTGAAGAATCTAAAATAAAAATCATATCTGGATTTTTTAACACTTTTTTGTTAACTAGATAATTCCATATGTGTTCTTTCATAGTTTTGATGTTTCAGTATTAATCTACAATGTAGAAAATAATTTAAATAAATAAAAACCTTTGAGATGAATTTGTATTTTATTTGATCTAACATTCAATTCAAATCTCAAATTACATGAAACGTGCTTAAAGTCTATAGAAATCTTGATAAAAATGTGGTTTGCTGTCGTGTTTTTTACTTTGCCTCTGAATGAATAAGCTATTATTCTTTACATGGATGCATGAAAAGGAAAAGGTCTTTACTAGAAAAACTCAACAGGGTATCTGAGGCAAACCTTAAAATAGCACTGATACAGTCACTATTAATAATGTGTGCAAACACAAATAATCTGTTATTAATCTTAGAAACAACTATATTATATTACCACCTACTCTGTTCTGCAATTTGATTAATGAGGCACCATGAAGCAATAACCTGCCAAGGACAGATTTATATATTACATTATTTGATTTATTAGTTTATTTCTGAGGCACTAAGTGCATATTAATGAGCACACGTTGATATGTAGCCGTCTGACAGGTTCATTTAAATACAAAATGTTCCTGGGAGATCATTAAGAAGTCACAAACAGAGCGGGAGATGGATGGGCTTCATTATTAAGTCCTGACACTGACAACTCTCTGTAATCACATGGAAACTCTATGATAAAATAGATGTATTGGTTAGTTGGTGTTGGGAAAATACTGAATGTACTCTTCCAATATGAGAGTACACATGATAACAAAGGTATCCCAACTGTAGCTGTGTACATGACAGGATGTATGATTACCTAGAAGAGCATCAGGACTGTTTTAGGCAGATGATAGCTATGTGATTAACATGATGATTCAGCCTCTATGGAGATAGACATATGACAAGCATGATAATTTCTGACGTGGAGCTAATCTGAACTAAACATTGAATACTGCTTTCTATTCCTCCATCTTGTGACTGTGTAACTCCCTCTCTTGGATATCAGCATGTGAAGGACACTGTTCAGGAACTAGTTGATGCTCTGTATGTGATGACTACTTCCATTCTTGAGAGGATCAGAAATACATGGATCCTGATATTGAAGCTCAAGCCGGGGACCAGTGATTAACAATTCTAAGTATTCAGAAAAAGTCATAATTTTGAGATTTTGAGAAAAAGTCATAATTTTGAGGAAAAATAAGAATTTTGAGATTTTGAGGAAAAAGTAAGAATTTTGAGATTTTAGGAAAAAGTAAGAATTTTGAGGAAAAGTCCACATTTTTGAGGAAAAAGTCGGAATTTCGAGAAAAAAAGTCAGAATTTTGAGAAAAAAAGTCAGAATTTTGAGATTTTGAGAAAAAGTCAGAATTTGAGATTTTGAGAAAAAGTCATTTTTGAGATTTTGAGAAAAAGTCAGATTTTTTAGGAAAAGTCAACATTTTGAGATTTTGAGAAAAAGTCAGTATTTTGTACATGACAGGATGATTACCTAGCTGCATCTTGTGACTGTGTAACTCCCTCTCTTGTATATCAGCATGTGAAGGACACTGTTCAGGAACTAGTTGATGCTCTGTATGTGATGACTACTTCCATTCTTGAGAGGATCATAAATACAAGGATCCTGATATTGAAGCTCAAGCCGGTGACGAGTGATATTTTCCTAACAGCTGGTATCAATCTTTTCATGACTTCCAAGGTGCAGCAGACACTATCTTGATTAGGTTTCATGTATTTTGTCTCAGGTACCTTCGGGCAGGGAGTTGAGGTACTGCTTCATGAGGCCCTGCACCCTCTCCAGGTAGAGCTGGATCAGCACGTTGTGAAACTCGGGGCCCTTGTCGTCCCAAACGTAGACGATGTGCTCCAGGTACGGGACGGCCAGCTCCTTGAAGCCCTCCTTCAGGAAGTTCAGCACCTTGTCTCGGGGCATCGTCTCCACCTCCGTCAGGTCCTCCGTGAAGATCTGGACAGAAAGACAGAGTTTTAAATGAGGAGGAGGGGGCTTTCTTTATGGTGAAAGGATATATATATAAAGACAGACAATAGAGAAAGGTTTATGATCCTTTTGATAAATGGAGGTTAAAGACAGCTTAGAAGAATATGATTCAAGAACTTTAAAAAAAGGTGCCTATTCTTAAGAAACCTTTACCATCCTTCTACTTTGTTAATATAATTGCAGAATACCCACCGAAATAAATTAATGTTGTCACTGTTTCTTTTTCAGTTTTTAATATATTTTTATATTTAATGTTTAGCTAGCGTTTTGTGTATGACGACACAACTAGAAATATGACGACGGGATCGTTTTATTTAAGTATTTAAAAAATGTTTCCGAAATGTTTCAGTTTACATGAAAAGATAAAACGCCTTATGAGAAAAATCTAGCTATTTTCAAATTTCGAAATTCAAGCAAATTCCTTATCTTGAAAACATAACCATAAACCACTTTATATGTTAAAAATGTGAAAAGGAAAAACCCTGCAACGTAACCAAATGCTAACAGAGGGAAAAGTATAAAACAAGTTAAACAATTATTAAAAACTGAAATATTATTATATCATGTAGTGTAAGTTTGTGTGTCTCACCTTGAGACCGTCCTCAGGACAGATCTTCAACACCCAGGGAGAAAACTCGAAGATTATTCCCATATTCTCCACTCCTGCGTGACGAGAGAAATACAGTTTGACTTCACCAAGGAAACTCACAGGAGAGAAAGGAGACATAGCAGATGATCCAGCTCATAGTAAGCAATAAAAGCTAATCAAATAATCGATAAACATAACTTAAGATATCGGGTCAGTAATGCAACAGGAATTCATGTCGCCATCCAAGGTGCAGAAATATAGTAAATCCGGACACATGTGGTACAAAAAGCCTCATTTAGTGCGTGCCAGAGAATGTGAGGCACTGCAGACCATGACATACGACAGAATGCAGAATATTTATTTAATCCAACATCAACAGTAAATCAGTCTGACGGTTTTCTCAGAGCTTTTCCCAAAATCACCCAAACAAATTACACATATGGAGCAGCGAGAGACGACGGCTCTAAGTGAACACAGACGTCCTCACCCAGTCTCTGGAGGTACTGCACGGTGCGCTCGTGGCCCTTCAGAGGAGAGTTCGCCTTCGTGGACTGATCCAGAAGAACCTGAAGAGCTGGGGGGGGGAAGAAACAGGGTGAGGAAGAGGAGGAGGAGGAAGAAAGAGAAAGCAAGAAGAAGTAGAAGAAGCAGAAGAGCTAATGTGAGATTTCAGTCCACTTCATTACATAACTCCTCCATTAGCAGAACCTGGCTGCGGCTCCTGCTCTGTGTTAATTGTTGGAGAGGAGCAGCTGGTTTGAGTTTCGGAGGCAGACTCCAGCAGAATGACATCACAATCACAAATTGCAGCAGGTCGATTAAAACCAGCCGCGCTCAGAGCGAGAGCGGCCAGAGAAACCAAATAACGTAAAGAAAGCTCTGATGTACGAGGAAAAATCTCCTCTGAGATGAACTGTGGAGCCCAGAAAACAGCTCAGATACAAGTTCATAAAACCCATCCATTTTAAACACAATGGAACAATTCTGCGCACAATGGCTCTTGTTATTTTATCGAAGTGACGAGGAGGATGCTGACAGAGGCCGACACAGGTCTGGCATCAACTGATCCCTCATTTATAAACTAAACCCCAAAACTCAACGTCCAATTTGAGAGAGAAATCACAAACAGATGTTTCCTTGTTGTGTTTGCAGTTGTCATGCCGAGGTCTGAAACACATTTGGTGGAGAACAAAATTGAACTCTGGTATCAGTCGTTATCCAGATGATTGACAGATCTGTTGTCTGCTGCTTGATGATTTATCTAGCTCTTTTTTTAAATTATTATTCATTATAAATTAATCTAAAAATAATAGATAGTAAAAATATCCATCAAGGTTTCTCAAAATCCAAGTTGGTGTTTTTAAATGTCATGTTTTTTCAGGCCAAAACACAAGTTTTCACTATATTGATGTATTGATAGATATTGAAGTGACTGTTATTTTGTATATATTGATTGTTGTGTTTTTTTATCTTAATGTATGCACATGTATAAATCAGGGTTTCCGTTAGCCGGTAATTACCGGTTTTTAGCTGGTAAAATGTTCCCCCCGATCAGGGGAGCTGGATCTGATCGATATGGACATAAACGCGAGTGAAGTATAACCGGACGCGAGAGAGATCAGATCAGCTGCTGGGTCTGACGGAGACATGATCACCTGAAGCCCCGCCCACTGTTTAGCGAGCTGCATGAGAAACTGACGGGCTGTCAGGAGAGAGAGAGAGAGAGAGAGAGAGAGAGAGAGAGAGAGAAAGAGAGAAAGAGAGAGAGAGAGACAGAGAGAGAGAGAGAGAGAGAGGAAAAGAGAGGATCCGTTTCTCCCGTGTTATTATCCAGTTAATGTAAACTTTTGAATATTGTACTTTATCTACTATAAGTAGTTTGTTTGAATGTAATAATGATGTTGTTTGTGGAATCATTTATTGAAAAATGAATCTGAACTTTTCGATCTGTTACGATTATAAACTGAAGCAATATAAAAATGACTCCCATTAACTGAGTTTTAAACATCAGCATATCCGGTCATAGTCCGGTAATTACCTGCTAACGGAAACTCTGCTACACAATTCTTATTATTATTGAAACATGACCGGTAAGTTTCAAATTTGTCAGCAAGAAAAAATCCTAGCGGAATCCCATGTTTAAATGTGTCTGTTGATTGTGTATATATATATATATATATATAGGATATACATATTTTATTCATATTTGTATTTTTATACCTCAGTCGGGTATTTCGATCTCTCTGTCTGTCCACACAAACTGAAAGATTGACAATAAAGTTGACTTTGAATTGACTAAAGGGGCCCTATTATTCTTTCGTGGTTTTCCCTCTCCTATAGTGTGTTCTATAGGTTTTAGTGTATGTAAATGGTCTGCAAAGGCTAAAATCACTATCTCAGTCCCCTACCTAATCCCTAAAGAAATAAAGAGAGTAGACCAAATCCACATTTTTCCATCTGAGTAATCTGTGTTACTGAATTTTAACATAGTTGTGCTTTGTGCTTGCTTATTCAGCGTAAAAAGGCTGTAACCCATTCGTGCAAAAAAGCCTATTTGAACTGGCACACGAGAGAGAGAAACGCCGGCCAGGTTTCCAGGAAAGACCCGGCAGCTGAAGGAGGTGTAAATCCCCACCATTTATTACGCCCAAAATCACACATAGTCAAACGGGAAGCACAGCTCAGGACACAAATAAGAACCAGGCATGAACCAGGTTTTTGAGACAGCTGGATTAACATCATTAAATCTATTTCTAATCTCTGCCTATTCAAGGATGAAAAGAGCAATACCTGTACAATAACTCAAAACCACAAATGTTTTAAATAACGTTGGATCTAGTTTTTTTTTACCCACTTCTCACTTGATTTTGGTTAAATGTATATTTGTCAAAACAGAGTTAACATATTTGTAAGTGTCTTCTGTCAATTCTCTGATTGTCAATTTAAAGGTCACCTATCATGCTATTTGTAGGCAATAGCATAGGTCTCAGATATATAAAAAATATATAAAAAACATGTCTATGAAGTGTTTTGCTCAAAATACCAAACAGATCACCCATTCTAGCCATGCCTCATATCCCTCTATTTCACTTCCTGTTTCAAAAGTGCTGATTTGGGGTATAAAGCTTAAAAAAAATAAAAATTGATAAATAAAAGAGGAGGGGGCTGAGCTCATGGGGGACCCGGCAGCTACTGTCTAAACTAAATACTGCCGTGATGAAACGCCATATCATGGATTATCAAGGATTCTTTCTGAAACAGTATGGAGCTCAAAGGCTTTCTCTCTTGCCGGTTATACCACAAGGTGAGTTCCTTTTTATTTCCTGCTTCTTCACACACATGCTCTCCAGTACAGGTTAGCTCTGAGTGTTAGCGATGCTAATGTAAACACCGACCATATTACGTCCAAAACAGTCGGGCATTGTTTCTGATAGCAACTTTCTGATATTACGTCATATCGGACGCAAATCTGGATCAGCTCCGTTGTTCCCCCGTTTTTAGAGATTTGGGTACGGAGGAAAAGAGAGAGGGTTTTATTTTCTGACGCTGCGCGAGTTCCCCGACACACATGTTGATGTATAAAAGACATCAAAAAGTGCATTTTGCATCATAGGTCCCCTTTAAAAAACAATAAAAACAACAAAAAATCTTCTGAAAATATTGAAAAAATCTTTAACTTGCCAAAGGGTTAGGAAAAATCTGAAAAATCTATTTAAAATTCAAGAATAATAAAATGGAAAACTGTTCAAGGAATACATTAATCCCAAAGTCTAGGAGTTCAGAGACAAAAATATATTTGTGAAGTTGGAAATAGTTTAAAATAGTTGAAGACTGTTATAGAGAAACTATGACTGAGTGTGCAGGCATTTAGCTTTTCGTCAGGTAAATGTGGAATGCATATATACATTACATTACATTGCATATTGCATATACTTAGTCTGCGTCCCATTATCATAACAGCTCCTACCTGGAGTCGAGACGTGACAGATGATTGGAGTTTGCTACTTAATACTACCTCATATGTTGATATAATGGGGTTTGCAGCACAGGTGTTCTCTTACCTTTCTGGTGCAGGCCTTTCTTCTCGTAGAGGATAATGAGCTCGGAGTATTTGTGGGCTTTCTTCAGGATGTACTCGCTCTCCTCGATGTGGCAGTGGTTGTTTTCCAGACGGAGGAGCGGGGACACCAGGGCCACGTTAGTCTGAACAGGAGGATAGGAGAATATTATAATACTTTTCCTAATGTGTGTCCATTCACCTCTTCTTAAAACTGAGGTTGTGTTTCACTTAAAATCTGACCTCACTGATGATGTCATCCTCTCTGCTTTACACTGTGTCTAACATTTGAATAAATAATCTGGATCAGGAGTCTTTGTTTGAGAAGATCTCCATTAATTCAGAGGTTTTCCCTCCAGTCCGATTAGGGTCTTTCTTTAGAGTTCCTATGATGAAATTCTGCTTGTTTTAACTCCAAAAAAGGGGAAAAACCAGGGGTCATTTTCCCAGGATTCTACATGGATTGGCTCCTCCTAAATGTTGAGTATCGGCAGAAAGACTTTGAAGCTGGTTTTCCTCCTCACAAAAAGCCAAACTATCCAGTAGAGAAATGCATTTTGGCTGCTTGTATCTGTGATCTCATTCAACACACGTTACCTTTCTTTACAAAGATGAAGTTTGATACACAGATTGAGGGGTAAATGTAAGCTTTTTGTCGAGGCATCTACATACAATATCAGCTACTCAGCCTGGATGACACCACTTCAAACTCCGGTTTTGTTTCTTCAAAGTAAACCTGCTAATGAGCTCCCTAACACAGAATCCATTTGGCTATATGTGCAGCTAAGTGCCTGCTGCAGCTGCCAATCTCTGAGAGTGTTTTGAATTACTTTCATGTGATATCAAACCATTTTGCTCCGAGCTGAACGCTGAAGAGTGCCAAGTTTTCTAGAACTGGTATGAAGTTTTATAAACATAGGGATTACGTTCACTGACAACTGCAGGTGGACGTCGATTAAAAATACGACATGAGTCATGAGACAAGGAAACAGCTTAAGATCAAAATACATGTGCTTTACAAAAATGCTTCTAATAATAAATGACTGAATGGAAACGTTTGTGGAGATAAGGAGGGATAACGGGGGAGAAAAAAGGTTCCTAAACATTCCTGAAATCCTATGTACGTAAAGAAATTAAAGCATAAATTAAAAACAACAGAACTTTTTAAAGGACATTAGATCAGCGCAAGACAATAAACTCCTATGATACAAATTATTGTTCAAAAGCTGCAGATTGGACTTGCCATGTATCTCTTCATTAAGGATTAAGAGGAGGATATTCTGGGACTTACGTGCAGGTAACATTTGAGCAGCGTGGTGTCGATGATCTGAAGGAGCTTCTTGCGGCTCTTGATGGTCGGCGTGCCCTCCATGAGCGGAGAGGTCGGCGAGGGGTCGGAGTCGTTCAGCTGCTTCACAAGGTGGCTGCGTTTCTGCGGGGCAATACAAATACGACGTCAACTCTAACTAAGATAACATAAGATGATAAGATGGACCTCTATTAATTCCCGTGGGGAAATTCAGTAGTTTAACAGC
Organism: Dissostichus eleginoides; assembly: GCA_031216635.1. Classification (NCBI taxonomy): domain Eukaryota; kingdom Metazoa; phylum Chordata; class Actinopteri; order Perciformes; family Nototheniidae; genus Dissostichus; species Dissostichus eleginoides. Next base: position 30,023,358 of record CM062275.1, read on the forward strand.
ACAGATTCACACAAATAAAATAAAATGAAAGATAAGATCAAAGATAAAAATTCAAAAGGATAAAATAACTATAACATAAGAGATGAAATGAATTCAAATGAACACATATACATATTGTACTACTGTATATATCATTACTGTGTCCTTTAAATGTACACCAATTATCTTGATCCTCACCCTTGACATTCCTTTATTACTACACAACGCTTGGTGTATTTGTTCAGTCTTGTCCAAGTAAAGATTTATTTAATGTTTAAATGTTTGCAGATGGACAATATTTTCTTAACCCTAAAAAGATGCCATATTCAGTTTGTAAATCAAACAAAGACTAAAAGACGAGGGGACATTTACTGAAATACTGTTATTTGTAAAAAATTATCTGTATAGTTATACAACACAAAAAAATTACGTATCTTCTGCAAGTTATCAAATATCTGTAGATTTACATAGAGTAGTTGTTACTTAAGTTATTCCATTTGTCTGACGAACCTAATTATAATATGAAATGACAAAATCTAGGTGAAAGTGTTGAAGTTTTTGTGGAAGAACAGGCAACCTTAGTTCTTGGAAATAAAGTAAAAAACATAAAAATCCTGTTAAAAAAAACTCCTTCAAAGTGAAAAAAATGAAATCTTTTACAATATTTGAGCGGCTCAAAACATTTTTTTATGTCATAACATTGACATTTATTCTAACATTTCATGCAGCTCATCCAAATGTAGAGAGAACCAGTGTGAACCCAAAGAAACCTGGTTTAAAGATATATTGTCCCTTTGCATAATCCCTCCTTAATCTGGGGTCCAAAAAAGTGTACACTACCACGGGTTTATACATTATGAACACACACACACACACACACATCTTAACACACATCTTAACACACCTGTGTGAGGTAATCGATGAGCGCCAGGTGAGCCTTCTCCAGCTCGGCCCCGGACAGAGAGGGCAGAGGGTTCGGGTAGTGGAGCTGTTTGCGGTAATCTGAGGGCAGCAGGTCTGGGTACAGCCCGATCACATGGGTGGGATCTGAAGAGAACAAATGTGTGTGTCAGTTTATATTTATATAGCACTTTTCATGAACTTAAAGGTCCCCTATGATACTGTTTTTCATCAATATATTACAGGTCTCAGATATATACAGAACATGTCTCTGATTGGCTGAAACACCAAACAGATCATTGCAGCATCCCATAATCCCCTCTGTTTCAGCCCTGTTTCCAAAGTGCTGATTCTCTGTCTGTTACTTTAGATGAAAATAAGGAGCCCCTCCCCACGCCCCTCTGAGAGATTTGGTTAAAAGAACACAATGGTGCTCTAGGAGGAGATTCAGGTGATAAGGGGGGGGGGGGGGGGTTACCTTGGTTGTGATTGGCTAATGGTTACACAAGCCAAAACATCGCTATGACATCATAAAGTGGCCAAAATCTGATCAGCTCATTTTCAGACAGGTTTTTATAGAAATGGATCAGGACAAAAAGAGAGAGAATCTTTTTTCCTGAAACTTTTAGACAAAGATGAAGAGATGAGTTTTGAGGCGGGACTGAAAGAGTATGAGGGACTCACACTTAGTTTATAAGCCTTTGAGATAAAGTGAAAAATACAGAAGACCAAAGAAGCAAGTGATACAAATACATCTGGTTATCTATTATCTAAGTCTGATATTAAAAAAAAAAAAAAACGTTATTCTTTGTTTACGAGTTAACAACAGGTAAACAAAATAAATGTTGACAGGATAAACCTAATGTTTTTTAATGTAAGGATAGCTTTTGTCTTTGTGATACTTATTTCTGCCCTTAATATAACATACAACTCACCTACCTGCATGGCCTATCTCGCATTAATAACATACGAGTGGTGCACTTCAGCCTCTTGTGGCCAAAATGTATATTTCAACTACACACACACTTAAAAATAAAAAATGATCCTGAATGATCCACAGTATAAAAATGGATCAAAGAGTTTATAATAGAAACATACACCACTATGTTTAATTGACCAGAACAGAAAGTAAACAAATATGACTTTGTCAAAGCATCTCAACCTCTCTTTAGTATATTATTATTATTATTTTTAGACTTTTCGTGGAAAGTTTTCTTTGAGCGAAGCCCCTTTTTTAAAACTCAATATCACAGTCCATCCATTTAATTACAAGAAGCTTAAAGTGGACCTATCATGCTATATTGGAAACATATATTGTAATGTAGGGCCATACCTATACAAAACATGTCTGTGAAGTGTTTTGCTTAAAATACCAAACAGATCCCCCACTGTAGCCATGCCTCATACCCCTCTATTCCAGCCCTGTTAGAGAAACAAGGATTTTGGGTCCTTAGCTTGAAAAAAAAAAGAAAAAAAAAAGAGGAGGCGGAGCTAATTCCTGATCAGAATTCTACCGGAGATAAAGTTAAATTCTGCTGTGATAAAACGCCATCCTGTTCTAAACCACATCAAGGATTATTTCTGAAACAGTATGGAGCTCAAATGCTTTTTCTCTTGCAGGTTTATCACAAGGTGAGTTCCTTTTTATTTCCTGCTTTTTAAACACATGTGCTCTCCAGTACAGGTTAGCTCGGAGTGTTAGCGAGGCTTGCTAATGTAAACAAAGACGAGATTACGTCCAAAACACGTCAGGCATTGTTTCTGATAGTTTTCATTTGACGTCATATCGGCAGTAAATCTGTATCCGCTCGTTGTACCTTCGTTTTTAAAAGATTTGGGTATGGAGGAAAAGAGACGCTGCGTGAGTTCCCCGACACACCGGGGACACATATTTATGTATAAAAGACATCAAAAAGTGCATTTTGCATGATAGGTCCCCTTTAAGTTGTGATGCAATTCGATTCATTGTGCAGCCCTACACAGAATAAGATCCACGTTTTTATTTTAATTTGGCCTGAACAGACTTGGAAGAAGAAAAGCTTACAGTTCTCACCTGTCCCCAGTTTGGCGAACACCTGCATGGAGTCGTCGAACCTCTTCTGGCAGAACAGGTTGAAGGCGTAGAGATTCTGGATGTGATGGATCTGCTGCTTTTTATCCCCGTCAGAATCATCCTTCATCTTCAGAAAGAGAATATACATGAAGAAAAGCAAAGCAATTCAACACAGCAATATCACTAATTAGAATTCAAGCTCTCTGACATACTGCAGTTTTAGGATTAAATCTTAAGTTTATCTTTGATATTTTACTCAAGAACATTTTGTAGGGGAGGTCACACAAGTAATGATATTCCCCTTATTATTGTAGTCATTATAATGTTTTTAATTGTATTTCATATTATCAATATAATTGTTTCTGTATTTATTTTGTATTATATTTGTATCATTAGTTCCAAGTAGCTTAGCCCATATAAAGAATTGTCTTTGGTTTGTACATAAACACACTAAGAACAATTGTAAAAATGTTATTGCTGACAAGAAATATAAAAATCCAAAAAAGAAACACAATGACAATATCACACATGAATGAGAAATAAGTATGTGCAGTTAATCTGAATTTAATATTGGAAAAGCTGTGCAGTTTTATGAATTGTATTTATTTTAAAGAGCGTTCTTATTATGTATTTTGCCTTTATGTTGGTTAGCATGTAAAAGAAGCACAACAATAAGAGGTTTTGTTATCTTTAGAAAACTAAGTTTCACAATAAAACAGTTAAAACGACGCAACTTCTGGTCCAGGCTCTCGTCATCTCACGCCTAGACTACTGCAACTCCCTCCTGGCTGGTCGACCTCTGCAGCTCATCCAGAATGCAGCGGCTCGTCTGGTCTTCAACCTTCCTAAATTCTCCCACACCACGCCGCTCCTCCGCTCCCTTCACTGGCTTCCAGTAACTGCTACAATCCACTTCAAGACACTGGTACTTGCGTACCATGCTGCGAATGGATCTGGCCCTTCCTACATCCAGGACATGGTTAAACCATACACCCCAGCACGTGCACTCCGCTCTGCATCGGCCAAACGGCTCGCTGCACCCGCACTGCGAGGGGGACCCAAGTTCCCATCAGCAAAAACACGTGGGTTTGCTCTCCTGGCTCCAAAATGGTGGAATGAGCTCCCCATTGACATCAGGACAGCAGATAGCCTACACATCTTCCGGCGCACACTGAAAACTCATCTCTTTCGACTTCACTTCGAGCGATAGAATTGCTAACAGAGCACTTATATACTAATGAAGGACTGGCTTATCTAAAGCCAGTTGAGTAGCACTTGAAATGTTTTGGCTCTATGAAACCTGATGTACTTATATGATTCTGTTTTCTTCAAGTTTGTATCTTCTTTCTATCTCGCTTTGGATAAAAGCGTCAGCTAAATGCAATGTAATGTAAAAGAAACTGCATGCTTTCTAATAATGAACAAACCACATTAATGGTGTTCTTAATCCTTATAAAATAACCCCTGGAAAGCTAGATAGCTAGATTATCTGACACTAAAGAACAAAGCCGTGAGTGTTTTAGAGTTTCATCGTCGTGCTCCTGATGAAGATAAGTGATTTCAGTGCCACACCCCCTGAGCTAAAGCACCTCTTTAATCTGCAGGAATAAATACGTTTCTCAGGGAAGGTGTTCTCACCGCCAGCTGCAGAGCCAACTCAAACTGCTTGTCCTGAAGAAGCTGCCGGATCTGAATGGCAATGGACACCGGCACCAGGCGCCACACAAAGTGGTTGCTGGCAACGTACACAATATTCTGCCTGTGGAGGATGAGAGGAGAAAAACAACTTTAGAGAGGATCGGTGGGAACAAAATAATGATGTCTTTGTGAGGAGAGACTGACATTATCAGTTTCAATGTGATGGGGATGGAAACTAGGGGAAGAGAGGAAAGCGGCAAATCATGCATCATGTTTTTTTTTAGGATGTTCTGCATAGGAAAGAGAGGGGTAACCATAATAAAGCCCCATTTCCTAATCATATATTTGTATACATAGCATAAGATAAGACCCTTTTTTCTTGTATTAAAGGTCCCATGACATGGCCATTTCTACTAATCATAATTCCATTGTTGAGGTCTACTAGAATAGATTTACATTGTTCCAAAATCACATTGGTTTCTCATACAGCATCTCTGTATAGTATGTGTATTCACTCTCTGTCCTAAACGGCTTGTTACAATGGCGTTTGTTAGCAACCAGAAAATGACACCAGTAATGCCAAACAGATGAGAATGCTGCGTGGGGTCTGGGTGCCGTGTTGGCGGGACACACACACACACACACACACACACACACACACACACACACACACACACACACACACACACACACACACACACACACACACACACACACACACACACACACACACACACACACACACACACACACACACACACCCACACACACACACACACACACACACACACACACACACACAACACACACACACACACACACACACACACCCACACACCACACACACACACACACACACACACACACACACACACACACACACACACACACACACTGTGAGTGGAGATCAGCGGAGTCGCGGATGAGAAAAGATAAGGCTGTGTGTGTGTGAGGAGCTCCACGGATTGACCTGGGTATCGTTACGTCACTGTACTCGGGAAGAAGACAATGGAAAAATAAAAATGTCCAACGAGGCGTTCTGGGGCAGCATAGACAGGTCTTTTCTGTGTTAGAGTTTGACTCGCTACAGGGTGTACTTTTAGGGTTTGTGACTCTGCAGACCGTTTACATGCAGAAAAAGCTACATAACACACAAGGGGACGGGTAATAACCAGAGAAGCATGACATGGGACCTTTAACAGCAAGTCTTCTTATCTTGATATATAAAGAAAATAACCATTCAAACACAAAAATATATTATTAAACATGAATAGTTTTTCATTATAATATAACCCATTTTAACAATAGTAGTTTAAACTGATATATAGTTATAAGACACTTCTATATGTAACACAATTTATGATGAATATACCCCTTTATAACCACCATTTGCAGTATTTGATAAAGAAAAATCGAATTTGTAATAAACACATTTTTTGAGGAGGTGCAACAATGCAGCCAGTCGGATATAGGACGTTTGATTTATGCATAAAAGTAAACGAGTGAGGGAGGATAAATTGCCAGATAATAATCCTAGTCCACAGAGATTAGAAGACAACATAATTTAATGGAGGTGGGTCTAGTGTTTCCTAAACTAAAGGAGGTTATAAAGGAAGTTTCAAAGCTCCTTTCCTATCATCTAGAGAATTCGAACGGCTCTTATCATGGCGGCCACTGAGGTACTTCCGGGTCGTTTCACTCCGTTAGGAAGGTTCCTAAACTAAATTGACAATTCGACTGCAACCCTAGTCCACAGAGATTACAGGGCTTCATGGAGGTGGTCTCACCCAGCGGAGGTGATGAAGCGAGGCCTCTGCAGCTCCACGCTCTGCACCAGCAGCCGGGGCTCAAACGTCCGGATCTCCACGTACCGAGGGAGCACCGCGATGATGTACGGAGGCTGGTGCTCTGGGAAGATAAGAGGAAAGAGGGATTCAAACTTTGTGTCAGCTAAAAACACAAACTGCCACAGCTGGGTGATTACATATCCGTGGATTTTCAGTCGTTGGTTGTAAGGTTAATAACAGGGTTGGACAAAATGAATGAAAATAACAACAATAAAACTAAATTGAAATAAAATAGTTCAAGTTTTTTAAAGGGGAATGGGCTTCTTCAGTTATATGAAATAAATAAATAAAAATATAGATGCATATATTTAGTATTTTTACAACAATACTATTTACTAAAAGATGTTCTGTATTATATTGTTTTAAAGGGGACCTATCATGCAAAATGCACTTTTTGATGTCTTTTATACATCAAGATGTGTCCCCGGTGTGTCAGGGAACTCACGCAGCATCAGAAAAATAAAACCCTCTCTCTTTTCCTTCGTACCCACATCTCTAAAAACGGGGGGTACAACGGAGCTGATCCAGATTTGCGTCCGATATGACGTAATATCTGAAATGTGGACCCACGGCCCTATCAGAAACGTTGCTATCAGAAACAATGCCCGACTGTTGTGGACGTAATATGTTCGGTGTTTACATTAGCATCGCTAACACTCAGAGCTAACCTGTACTGGAGAGCATGTGTGTGAAGAAGCAGGAAATAAAAAGGAACTCACCTTGTGGTATAACCGGCAAGAGAGAAAGCCTTTGAGCTCCATACTGTTTCAGAAATAATCCTTGATAATCCATGATATGGCGTTTCATCACCGCAGTATTTAGTTTAGACAGTAGCTGCCGGGTCCCGCATGAGCTCAGCCCCCTCCTTTTTTATTTTTTATCAATTCTTTTATTTTTTAAAGCTTTTTACCCCAAATCAGCACTTTTGAAACAGGAAGTGAAATAGAGGGATATGAGGCATGGCTAGAATGGGTGATCTGTTTGGTATTTTGAGCAAAACACTTCATAGACATGTTTTTTATATATTTGTATATATCTGAGACCTATGCTATTGCCTAAAAATAGCATGATAGGTGACCTTTAAAGTACCTACCTCAGTATCCTTTTTTTTAAAATAAAAAAACGCTCCTTTTTATCAAATAGCTTTCAATTAGGTTTCTTTTCTCCATTGATTTATTTTTAATACGTTTCTTCGACTTCTATTTATCGATTATTGCAAAAACTTTTACTATTAATGTCTATATATGTCTGTGAAGCACTTTGAAACACATTGTATTGAAATGTTATTATAAGAGGCTTTAAACAACCCTTCATTGACCCTTAGCTCTGGGAAACTTTGTGCATAAGGGACAAGCTTAGGTTTCAAACTTTTAAAGGTAGTTTCTGCACCAGCCAGGAACAGTTCAATGCATTTTCAAGTGAGCAGCACTCTTCCTCTGCTGAAGCCCACATATCAAAGCAAGGAAATTGCACACTGCCCGGCCCGAAGGCTTAATTTCCCCTCCATATTGTTCCTTTCTGCACTGCAATATATGGGAGACGTTAACGTGAGAGGTCATCGTATCACTCCTGTCACAAAGCTCATCAGTAACCCAGACATGTGGAGTCAAACAAAAAATCTATCCTCCTCCTCCGACATGTGGGAAACAGCAGGGAAAAAGATAAATAAAGTTTGTACAGGGAAAGCTTCAAGGAGATAAAAGAGAAGACAGACAGCAGCTGGATAGTCAGACCAAATGCTTCATCTGGTGTTCCTGCTATGTGAACAAACTGTGACAAGGAGAGATTAAACTGATCTGCAGTAAAATCAAGTAGTAACGCTTTATACAGGCGCAGCTGAAGCATAAAATTCAGCAGATTGCTATTAAGAGAAAGGAACAAGAACGTATATTAAGTGATGGAACGTTTATTAAAGAAGATTAATGTCAGACTCGGGCTCCAACTAAGATATTTTAGAGGACGACTTTTTATCCAATTTGTGTGTAAATCATCTGGCTTTGACCTTTTGACTTTTCTGTCAGTGTTAATGTCTTTTCTGATTTGTATTAAACTTATGTTATATGTTCTTCTTTTGTTTTATTTTATACTTATTGTTGTGTATTAAGCCTGCTGATGCAGTATAAATTGTGCGTTGCTGGATACAGTAAGATTTTTTGGTTCTGAATTTTCTCTTTTAGTTGTTTTTGATTAACTATCTCATGTTTTTGTTAATAAATATTAAAATATATAAAAAAAGAAATGAAGAAAATGGTCCCACGTAGAGCAAAACAATGTGTTTAAGTACATTAGCCAATCAGCAACCAAGGTAACCCCCCCCACCTTATCACCTGAATCTCCTCCTAGAGCACCAATAGGCGCTTTCACACCGGAGTACTTTTCCCATTTAGTTCCGTTAGTTCCTGGAATTTTGCGTTCACACCAAAAAGAGAACTTAGTTCAGAGAACTTTTACCCCCATTTTTAGTGCCTGCTAGAGAGGTGGTACTTTCCTGGGGAGAAAAAAGTACCAATTTCTGATTGGCTGGGCGAATTGCAAACCACACCCCGTAAAACTCTGAAAAGTTTTTTGAAGCCGTCATTGTATTTGCTGGCATTAGCATTATTAGCATTAGCATTAGCCCCGCGCACAAACGGAGAGAGACTAACTTATGGCAACACAAAAAAAAAATATGGGAGCGGTGGAGATGAGGAGGTGTCGGCGTTCTGGCGATTTACTCGGAAGGCTTCAGTAGAAGCTGCTGGGAGTCCCAGCAGCTTCTACTGAAGCCAGTCCCCAACTCCGGGGACTTCCAGCCGGGGACTTCGGGTGGCAGTATACGCCGTGAAGTGGTTTGCGGCCTGCCAGTAAACCCAAAGCAGAAGAAGTGACGTCAGCGGCTTCATTTGACTAATCTTCCCTCAGGGACTTATTCCGGTGTGAACGCGATCAGCTCTTTAGTTCCATGGGGGCACTAAGTGCTGGGAACTAAGTGCTGGGAACTAAGTGCTGGGAACTAAGTGTGGCAAAGTACTTGGTGTGAAAGCGGCTATTGTGTTCTTTTTAACCAAATATCTCTCAGAGGGGCGTGGGGAGTGGCTCCTTATTTTCATCTAAAGTAACAGACAGAGAATCAGCACTTTTGAAATAGGGCTGAAACAGAGGGGATTATGGGATGCTGCAATGATCTGTTTGGTGTTTCAGCCAATCAGAGACACGTTCTGTATTATATCTGAGACCTGTAATATATTGATGAAAAACAGTATAATAGGGGACCTTTAAGTTGCTCTGCCTCTTTCTCACCCATTGCTATAGGGATGTCTGTCCAGTTGAGGGCGCACTTCTGGGTGCAGACACCCTCTTCATTGAGCACCACAGTGAGGTCGTCCTGCCCGACAGCCACCTTCCCATCAGCCAGTGGGGTGACCAGCGGCTCCAGCTGCTTCCCAGTGGGGAAGAGCTCCTTGATGGAGCCTCGGCCGTCCATCTGATCAACAGGAGGGATCATTAGAGGAACTATTAATAACATCTTACAAACTGAAAGGACGATAATAAAGTCAGAAAAATCACTTTATAACTCCAAGGCGTTATCTTAATTAACAAATAACTCAGTAAAAACAAACATATATCCTTTGATATTTATCCAAAGAGCACATCTAACTATCACATTTCAAGTCCAGGAAGCGCTCCCACAGAAACATTGTGCTTAAAATAATGAAACAACATTAGAGAAAAGCTAATTACACTAGCAATAATACTACCAAACATTAGCTGAAGATACAAATAAAAATAAAAGGAGAAAGGAATACTAAAGGGAGAAGCCCAAAATAAACACATTCAAGGATAACAAAACAAACAGGAACTAATTATATATCACAGCCTGTTTCTACCTTTGAAAAGTATGGAACACTTCCTGTAGTTGTGAAAGGCACATGTAAAATGTTTGTTTCTCACGGATAAATAAAGATGTATGCAAGAGTCATGAGAGACTAAAGCCCAGTCTAAATGACTGTACAGGAAACAGCTTAAAACTAAGCATTGTGCTTTGTTTTTTTGCAACATTTGGGAAAAGATATGACAGTTATGAATGAGGTGAGGATACAGGTGGATTTTGGAGAATTGAATATGCTGCAGGAGTATTTACAAAAGGATGTTTTGATACTTTAAAAAAGGAAAACATTAGCTTCCTTTAAGTTCAGGGTAGCTATAGATAAGTAAAGCGGAGTAGAGAAAGTTTCCTGTAGCACATACCCGGATGAGGTAATAGTCTCGCTTGAAACCAACACATATGGAGTTTTCACACCAGGCCATGGACTTTGGAATATCTGGTGCACCAAAATCCCCCTGACAGACACAAACAAAACATTAGGATGATTAAAGGTAAATCATACTGCAGTGAGTCACATCTTAACTGTATTTTATTTCACCTGCAGCTCGTAGAAGTCTCTGTCCTTCCAGTAATACATCTGGATTTTCTTTTTCACCGCCACACACATTCTCAACCTTTCCTCCCCTGTGCTGGTTAGCTGGAAACAACAGAGACAACATATATTAATCATGACTTAAAAATCTTCGGAAAAATGTGTATATCACAGAAATGTGGAAACCAAAGTATGTTTCACCTTTCCAAAAGACTATATAAGAAATATGCACATTTTTCTTTGTTTTAGTTGATTTAATGCACATTTCACAGATCTTACATTACTGCTGATCATCTTTTGAACACACAACGTCTAATTGTCTTTTTCTTTGTGCTGATTTTGAAAAGGCAAAGCAACAGTTTTACATGAACTGCAAAACTGCATTTCAGATTTTAACTATTATTTTCCCAGCTCTTTATTCGCTGATGTTAATTCAAGGGCTACTAAAGGACTCATGGACGCGGGAAGGGGGGCTGCACCCCCATCTGCGAGGCTCCACTAGCACCCTCACCCCCAAACGCGGCGCACCTACAGTGTAAGCGCTATGAAAGGAGCTGTAGGATTGTAGTTCTGCTCAAGTAAAGCATTATCTCAGTATAAAAATGCTAAATATCAGGCAGTACACAAGCATGAATATAATAGCAGTACTGTAGTGTAACATTACTGCAGGCGTAGTGTCTGAAAGCTGCAAATACAGATGACTTATCCTGCATTCCACTTGCAACATTATGTCACTTGCACTCTTTTAAATGCAATAAAACCCTCTATCTTTTCCTCCGTACCCAAATCTGTGCATTTGACAATAATAAAGCCTTTGAATCTTGAAAACAGGGGGACTGTAACTGACCTGCAGGTCACAGGCGAACAGCGTCGCTCCTTTGGCTTTGGACAGCACGGTGATCTGCTGGAAGGTCAGGAGGTCATGGACGTGGATGTTGTTCTCTGCAGGAGAAAGAGATTTGATCAGTTAAGAGAATGAAGATTAATGCTATGCTTTGACACAAAAAAGTTGCAGTTTCAATTCTGTAAAGGTTTAAAAATAAATAGATAAACTAACCAGTATTATGTTATATTAAAGGTAAGGTAGGTAAGAATGGAGAAACCAGCTCGAGTGCGCTAGAATTTGAAAGTACGCAGCCGAAAAAAATCTGCCCCTTCCTTCAGACTTCCTTAGAGAGCCCCTCCTCCAACACACACGAACGCGCACATGACCAATGAGGGCACGAGATAAGTTTGTGCACAGATGGAAGGCTGACAGGCAGGTAGGCCATCCAGTTACTTTAGCCGGGCCGGCTCAGATGATTGGTCGTGCTTTTTTCAGCGCCACGGCTTCCACAGATGACATGTTTTTATGTATTTATTGTCAAAGCATTTCATGTATTCATTGCTATCGGGATGTTAAGAGCATTCCATGGAATATAACAAGTGTTTCTGAAGTGAATTACCTACCCCACCTTTAAGGAGAGAAACTTACCTAGAAGGCTGACAAGAATGTTGTACTTTGAGACAACGTAAAGCTGTAGAAAAAGTAAGAAAAACATAAATTACAAGGAACTAACAAACACACTACAGCTAAGTCGTTTAACTCGCTTCTCTGTGAGCATGAGAAGTCTTAACTTTACTTTTCAATATAACATTCAAGAAATGTATTATAATTATGCAAACACAATATAATAGCGGTTGTGTGAATCCTAAGTAAAGAGTGCTTTGATTTAAAACAATCACACATGTTTACAAAGACTAAATAAGGCATACATGAGATCGTAAATAGGAGCAATAATAGTATACAATCTAAGCAATAAAAGCACAACATGAGAACTATCAAGTACAATACAATAATAATAAAATGACAAGTCTAATACAAATGTGAAGGTTAATCTGAGAGATCACAATCACATCAACCCTGTTTGCTATTCAGGTGTGTTGTATTTCCAGATGAATACCAGGAGAGGGAGTTGGTCATTGGCACGTTTATTATCAGACATGTTATTATTTAATTACTAATCAGGGGACAGTACAGTAAGCACTCCTAAAAACCTGAAAGTATTTGGTTTGTGACTACCCTCACCAGATCTTAAATTATTCATCATTGATGTTTTTTGATCTAGGCAGTAATAGTCTAACCATGCAGTCTTATCTACCTGCTGAATCTTCTTTGAGAAGTTCTTATTGGATTTTTCCAGTGTCACCTCAAACCGGTTGGTGCCTAAGGGGAAAGAGAGACATCAAAAATGACTTATGTGAAGCAGGCAACATTACGTGGAGGTCTGCAAATACAACAAGGTATCACCACACATCTCTTTGGGCTCTTCTCACCTGCATCCTTCTTTATTCGGTAGAGAAGGAGATGCCCTGGCTTTGTTCCCACGAGCAGCCAGTCCTCTGTGGGAAGAGAAACTCAACAATCAGGGTCTGACAGTAAGAAGGATGCTGTCAGTCAACTCAGACATGTTATGCTATCAAAACAGAAACATTGTCAGACACAATGCAACCCTTTTTATCATAAACCCACACCCAAACATTCAGTCTGCTTTAAAGACCTTCTGCAACCAACACCATCACTTATCTGAATGTACATGCATGTATTACTAAGTACTTCTGAGTATCATATTGATGGGATGTGTTATGGCAATTATGGTATTAAAACTTAATACAGTGTAATCCTAATGAAATGTAACTGCTGTATCCTGGGAATGGCATATAAAGGTATGTGTGATAACAGATGTGTTTGGAAGGGGGTTTTATGACACTACAGTAAGAGAGGATGAGTGGAAGGAATTTGCTATAGGGGTTATCTGTATATCCCATTGTTCTTTGTAGGGTGTGAGTTTTTGCATACAGTACTGTGTCATGGGGCGACCACCTGGCATCATATGATGTTGATTAAAATGTAAATAAGCTTTGATGTCTTCCTATAAGAAGAGTCTGTTCCACACAGAACAGGACGCACTCAGAACGAGTCGTCAATAATTAAAACGAAGATCTCAAAATACTTTATATCGAAACTGTGTTTCTTTGCATAACTCATCATTCTCTCTAGACAGCAGCTGATTTTAAGTTGCTACGACAGATGACATGCCAGGGACAGAAGAGAAGCCACTTCCATTTGGTCAGTAAGATTTGAAGATGCATAATTGAGGTGCTGGAAGTACATTTCATCAAGTATTTCACTTAATTGCAATGTTGAGGTACTTGCATTTTACTTGTGCATTTCCTTTTCATGCTACATTCTATGTCTACTTCACTAGAATTCAAATCTATTTGTTGTGCTTTTTACTGCACTACATTTATTCTTTAATCTGAACCTAAAAAGTAACTAGTAACTCAAAGTTGTCAAGTTTGTCCGGCAGTGGCTCAGTCAGTAGGGGCTTGGACTGTGAGCCGTAGGGTCGCCGGTTCAAGTCCCCGACCAGACCTAAATATGGACTGCTACTCTCCAATTAGCAGTCCACCTCCTGCCCTGGTGCCCTTGAGCAAGGCACTGGACATCCCCCCACTCCCATTGCTCCCCGGGCGCTGTACAATAGCTGCCCACTGCTCCTAGTACCAGACCCCTGGTAATAGGATGGGTTGAATGCAGAGGCCAAATTTCACTGTGTGTGTGACCATTAAAGAGGGTTTCTCGATATATAGGACATAAAACAAATAAAACAGATACAATTGTGCAAGAGAATGTTTTGAGATGTGCAAGTAAATACAAATAGTGCAAGAAGAGTCTATATACAAGTACATAGAATATGATATATAGATGGAGTGGGGTAAAAAGTACAATATTGGCTTCTAAAATGTAGTGGAATATAAGTGTAAAGAAGCATAAACTGGAAATACTCAGGTAAAGTACGAGTACCTCAAAATTGTACTTAAGTAAAGCACTTGAGTAAATGTACTTAGTTAATTTACACCACTGGAGTAATCTGAATCACCTGAGACAGCAGCTCAGACGTCCACTTCAATGTCAAACAATACATTAGAAAAACAGCTATTTGGGATACTTAGAAGTGTCAACAACTCACCCCAGGCTGCCAGACAGTCAATCTGAAGAGGAAGCTTCTCCAATATAGGCACTGGTTCATATGCGTCATGCATTTTGAATATATATATTCAATTACACACCGCTCGGATGGATCGATCCCACACAGATTGGATGTCTGTCGGGACAAAAGCTGACCGACGAACCAACGGTTAGTCTGTCAGGGTGGGACAACTTATGTGTCGCCATTAACCGACAGAGTAGCTCAATAGTGTCGACAGGGAATGAGGAAATCTGGTGTCTGTAATGCTAAGCGGTTAGCTAGCTCTCCGACCAAAACAACAGCTGATCGTTAGCATGCTAGCATTAAAGTTAGCAAGCTACCTAGCTAAACATTGTCCTCTCTTATTCCATGGTAACTGAAACTGCCACAAAATGGCCCCGTTAATAAGTCGATAAAAGACAAACACAGCGTTTGGTTGAGTTATTATAAATAGTTAACGCGGTTTTAGCGGTAGCCGTTACTGTTTGTTAGCCATGCTAGCTTCTCCTTATTTCCTCCAGTTGTGTTGACGACGGCTGCGCGAGGGAATGAGGTTTGACAGGCACGTGACAGAAGTCAGCGCACTCACGAGGAACGCATTAAAGGTGCAGTGACATAAATAGTGCATTTGCAATTCTCGCGAGATTTTATTCATTGAGATTGTTTTATGTACTTTACTGTTAAAAAAAGCTCTTTTTTTTTCTTTCAATAAAAAGATGCAACAATGAACAACAGTTTAATTCATTTTGACATAATTATATATTAACATATTTCGTTTTTTACACAAAATGTCTTCTTTCAAGAGTTATTTAATCCTAATAAAAGGATACATGTATACTTACAGAAATGATTGTACAGTAACATTTAAAAATGAGTGCACATGTTAAAAATTTACACAAAAACTGCCATTGTGTTATAATATAAATTTTATTTGCAGGACACACGCAAAAAGCCATACAATATCATCAGCTTTACATTACTACGCAGACTCACATCCAGAAATTGGGCTTGAGTTTCTCTCTAAAATAAAAATAAATCCTCAACAAGAGTTGGACAAATATATAAAAAAAAGAGACATTAATTAAGAGTTTTAAAACATACACACATACTGTACTGCAGTAGTTTTAACAAGGACGGGCATATCATTCTGCCACAGAAAGGCAGGATTATTGGGAGTGTAAATGGGATTGATGGGTGAAATGGAAATTATTCATTAAGCATGTACAGATTTTTCATTTTTCATTTTAATCTACACTGTGCAACTGAATTAGGGTGGCAAAACTCTGAGAAAGCATTACATACATACAGTAAATAATTTAAATTTAGGCCGACACCACATCTGTGAGGCTTAGTAGTGGATTCTGTGATACAGTAGCTAAAAGAAATGGTGAAATTAAGTAGACATAAATCACAGCTATTAATGGAGACGCTATAAAAGCTTATTTTTTATAGAGATAAATAAACATCCTTAATTTTAGACTACTTATCCTTGAAAGCGGGTATTTTTTCATACATTTTTTCCACTCTGAGGACCAAGCAGTCTTTCATTAGTCAGTAAAAGCTCTAAAATCGCTATCATTAGACTCTTATTTCCTGTAGCTTGAAATGTACTGTGTTGAAGTGACAATCTGAACACTTCTGATGACAATCTGAACGCCTCTGATGACAATCTGAACACTTCTGATGACAATCTGAACACTTCTGATGACAATCTGAACGCCTCTGATGACAATCTGAACGCCTCTGATGACACTGTGTTTATATATATTACATTCTCCCAGAACAGATAACAGTGTGTTGTAGTTAACACACACATGTACATCTTACGGTGATATGCTTCAAGTTTCAATACACACTGATGCAGCCGTGTTTACATATTATAAAAGTAAGTTCTGTATTTCTATATTTAGATTAATCATTGAGCCAGATAACAGTGTTAGTGTTAACAAAACGATATACATATATGATTTGTTGAAGAAGCTATAAGAAATTAGCTTATGAAATAATTAATTTTTGTTATCTGGTTAAATGGCTAATCACACCATATCTATATATTTAAATATGAAATGTATTGTTATTATGTGACCCATTCTACATGTAAAACACCAGCTGAAAACTGCTTTTTCTTTTACATTTCTAGTCTTTTTACAGCACAATACCAACGATAAGTTCAAGTATCAGACGCTGTGTAAATGGGACTTCTTTATGAACAATAACTTGCCGTTTTCAGCGTGTGTTTTAAGCTACATCTGTACAATTATCAGATATATCTGGCTTGATAAAACTGCCCAGTTATCAACATGATTTGTACCTGAACGGATCTGAAATCAGTCGTTGCAGTCCTACAAATTTGACAAATCAGGCGCTAGGATCACTTTTGCAATTGGATTGAATTGGTTAATTTCTTTTATCTGAAATATTGTTTTAGTCTAATTCCAATGCACTTTTAAATTGTGTAAAATGCACGTATTCTGTTGGATTTTGACCTATTTTGTGACATTGAAAGCGTCTTCAAAACAAATAATATATTTATCAAAGTGCTCTTGCATCAGTTTCCCCTCCCTCCTGAAAACCAACCCCTCCAAACTACATGTTGCGCAGTAAAGATCTTAATATGAAACACTATTCTCGGAGCTTATTACAGTGCAACACAATACCTGTGAAATAAAACCAGAAATGCAAAGTGTCTGGAGAACAGAAAGGTTGGCTTTGCGCACATTTGTTTTGGTAATCAGATCACTGAGAATGCATTCATTGCTGCCTCAGTGAAATTGCTTTCTTTCCAATACATCAAATCCTCTCCTCACGACGACTTCTACTCCATTTTGGATCGCTCCAACTTGGTTTTCAGAATCTCCTGGAGAAAGACAACACACGTTAGTACTCAGAGTGATGTGATTATGGAATGAAAGCACAGTAAAGGCCATTACTGGAGTTTAAATAGTATAATGTGATTGGGGATCATGGGATATGCTCATACAAAGAGTCTTTACCTCTTCCTCATCCAGCATTACAGGGAGAGCTCTGTATGGAGAGGGTAACAGAGAGGGAGGAAGTGAATGCACTCATACAGTCTGCATTTTAATCAGAGTCAGATTATAATAAATAATAATGCATTTATTTTATATAGGCGCCTTTCAAGGCTCTCAAGGTCGCCGTACGAACACATACAAAACAAGATAGACAATACATAACACCAGCATAAGAAACATAAACAAGACAATGCAGTATATAAATCAATCAAATAATCAAATAAATAAAAACAGAGGATGTGATGGATAATGATCAGGGTGGATATGCGAGTGTGAAGAGATGTGTTTTGAGACGTGATTTGAAAATGGGGAGAGAGTCAGTGTTGCGGATGTCAGGTGGGAGGGAGTTCCAGAAGCGGGGTGCAGAGCGGCTGAAGGCTCTAGACCCCATGGTGGTTAGGCGGGGTGCAGAGCGGCTGAAGGCTCTAGACCCCATGGTGGTTAGGCGGGGTGCAAAGCGGCTGAAGGCTCTAGACCCCATGGTGGTTAGGTGGGGTGCAGAGCGGCTGAAGGCTCTAGACCCCATGGTGGTCAGGGGGGTGCAGAGCGGCTGAAGGCTCTAGACCCCATGGTGGTTAGGCGGGGTGCAGAGCGGCTGAAGGCTCTAGACCCCATGGTGGTTAAACGGAAGGGGGGTGCAGTGAGGTGGAGGGAAGCAGAAGACCTGAGAGTGCGGATGGGTGTGTTGATGTGCAGGAGGTCGGAGAGGTACAGAGGAGTGAGGTTATGAATGGCCTTAAAGGTGAGGAGCAGAATCTTAAAAACTATACAGGATTTGACGGGGAGCCAGTGAAGCTGCTGAAGAACAGGAGTGATGTGGTTATTGGAGGGGGTTCTGGGGATGATGCGGGCGGCAGAGTTCTGGACCAGTTATTTATCTCGGGGGAGATTGGGTTTTGTGACAGTTGTTCTTTTTGAGAATAAAATACAAAAAAAGGTAAATACATTCTAAAAAGTTGAAGGGTTATGTGTCTTGCTTATACATTAAATACAAATAAACATTAGATGTTACGTTTAAATGTCCAATAAAAAATAAAATAAAATAGAATACAGATATTTATCTAACTTAAGGTCAATTTAAATGTCCTGTAGAAAGAAAGGGAGAATATAGATAGAAGTATAAATAAAATGTCCAATAAAAGATCAAATAAATACAATATTTTGTATAAAAATGTGAAGATTCAGTAACACACCAACATGTTTTTTTTTACCTACATTTAATTGATTTAGCTAACTTATTATTAACTTATGGAGGCAATATACCTCTAGTCTGTATGTGTCCCTCATTGAAAAAAGTGTGGACATCCCCTACTTACATAAACTGAACGTGACATATTAAGGATTTAATTTTAATCCGATACCTTATTCTCTCAAAATCCAGCTCGCATAATATACCAATTTCCTTGACTCAATGTTTTAAATTTAAAATTGACAATACTTACACATCAATGACAGATGTAGGAATGTTTTCCTCAACCCATTTTAGGTCCTCATCCTGTTAAGAATTAAGAAACGTAACATTATTAAGCTAAAGATGGAGAGATAACATAACAGAAAATAAGTTATACACTAAAAAGTGTGTAAAAAAACATTAACTCAAAACACAAACAAAAACAGTCAAACATTTCACAGGAGCTGAGCAGACACCTTATTATATAACACAGTGTTAGTTTAGAGTGTAAATCAAATAATTAACATGTGGACAGATGATATTAAACCCACCTCTTTACTCAATAGTTTCTGGGAGCCATTAGAGTCCGGCTTGGAGCCCCTCATCTTCATTCCCTCTAAGAAAAGAAAGGAAAAGCCAGTTGAAATCAGTGTTCATTTTGATAGCTATTTTAGTCTTAGTCATAAGCTGCAGCCACACGAGAACGGTAACGGTCGTATCCGCTACAGTTCTCTATCATATAGACGGTTCGGCCACACGAGGCCGACATGGAAACGCAGAAAACGATAACGGGTCCCAAGGTGGGTAGATCTGCGGACGAAACGCTCTGGGGGCCAAGCGGCTCCGTGTCTACGCCCTATACGATCATTTCCTGATAACGATGACGCATAGCCCCGCCTCTCCCCACCTCTCCTGCTCAGAGATCAGCTGCTGGGCTCTCAGAAGAGGGGGAGGAAAAGAGAGGCTCCGTTTTCTATTCTTATATTATTATATCGAGTCGTTATCAATTTGTTTTAAAGCTCAATAAATAACAAAGAAGACCTTGACCGGCACTTTTCTAATTTTGTCCGGAAGATTTCAACTTTAACGGACATGTTGACCGGCGGAAAAAAAATCTAACTGAAACTCTGCCGCACGGTCCCCTCGTCCCTCGGAAGAGGCGAATAGGTGGGTGTTTGTCATCTGCTGGTGGACTACCGGAGAGATCTACAGCAGGAGCACACGCTTGCCTCGGGGAGGGAGAAAAAGAGCCAGAGCGTCCACAGCGGAGAATGAACAGAAGGGCAACCATGGCAACCATGGCAACCATGCGCGGGAAGTCTTCTTCGCTGCTTTTGGTGTATTTTGTGGCAGAAGTACAGCGCCACTTACAGGCCCGGCATATGTACTACATGTACACTACGAGCGGTCTCGTGTGAACGGACACGTTTCTGGTGCCGATTGCGTGTGGACGGAAGACTTTTTTGATATCGAATTCGGTTCGTTTGCGTTACCGTCCTCGTGTGGCTCCAGTCTTAATCTTTAGACGAAAATGGTTATTAGTTTAAGTCACATTTTAGCCCTTTTTATCCTTATAGTTTTAGTCTAGTTTTAGTCGACGACAACACAAAACGTTTTAGTCGATGAAAAATCATTACATTTTAGTAAACTTTTAGTCAAAATGTTTTCTCTCTTTAAACTAATTCAGTGAGGCGAATACAGGTATCTCAAATTGGAATCAAGGTGACAGCATCAAGTGCTGAAATTCGTAAAGCAACATTTCACTCTCTTAACACTTTACTTGTGTAATCATGTGAGTGACGTGTGCAGATTCCCAGAATCCCAACTAATTCAACCAATGACAGGGATGCATTTTGCAGACAAGACGGACAATTGGGGGAAAATATCCTGCATTTTGAATGTCCGATAGTCCACCATTAACACCTTAGTCCCGTCTCGTCTCGTCAACGAAAACAAGATATACATTTCCTCATAGTTTTTATTATCAAAAATCTATTTTTAGCTCGTCATCGTCTCGTCTTAGTCGTGTAAAAAAGGTCGTTGACGAACTTAACACTGATAGAAATCACACAGAAGTCCATTCTCCAACAATATAATAACATAACCAGGTTACTCAAATGTCCCTTCATGTATTACCTGATTATACCAGAAACAATCAGCTTTCCACATGGCTTCAGAAGCGCTGAGTTACACAATCTAATAACCTCAGGCGACATTTACAAGATGATGATCAACAGCAGACGTGGATTATTTGCAGATCAGTGGGTTTGTCACAGAGTATAAAAATGCATCAAAGCCGTGCAGTGTCACAAATCTACTGGAAAACATGGCCGGCACGCTCCAGAGCTCCATCAGAACTGAACAGAAAAACACTTTATAATATTGAGCATTTCAACAACATCGAAAAGAGTGTGACTTTCCACATTGAGCGTGTTGGTGTGACGAACATCCCTGAAGCCTTTATGGCACAATTATCAACACTACACTAATTAAGCACTGAGTTATAGATCAAAAAGCTTTAACCTAAACACAACATGGCAAATTAAACTTGATGAAAGCTATATTTACATTCAGATCTTAGCTTTACTGAAGCTAGCTTTCACTGCACATTCTAGCTCAGTGATGTTCATCGGTACACATCCTTTTTCTCTGATGCATGAACATCTTGGGAGTAGTTGTAGTGGCAGGACTGGAATTGGGACAATATATATATATATATATATATATATATATATATATATATATATATATATATATATATATATAGTGACCATGTCTGGAAAATGATACATTTAGACCAAGTAAATGTTAGAACCGGGGAAAAAGACATAATACGAAGTCCAAAATCTAAGACAATATCTAGCCTCATATCCCAATATTTATAAAATGACGATATATCGCCCAGTCTTACCAAAAGCTTCATTCAGCATGGGCTCCTTGGCCTCTTCCTCATCGTCATCTTCATCAATCAGAGGAGAATGAGAGAACCTGAGAGAAAACAGAAACAAAAAAAAAGGTGAGTTATCCAAGTTGAATCCTTGGCTTCTTCCTCACTTCTTTTATATGTTTACTTACTTTGATAGATGATGCTACTTATTCTAAAATACCAAGGATGTGGACGTATTTGATTTATTGTAATAATTAGAATCAAAATACATTTATTCGTCCCATGTGTTACAGCAGGAAAGAGCCAAAGACAGCTTAATGTTAACTAAGAAGCATGCATATAAAAAAATATTAAAGATACAAAAATAAAACAAATTACACAATTTACAAAATACACATCCTCTAACAGTTCTGAAGATTTAGCAGGTATATATATTATATTGCCTATGTCCTTTCTTCTTTAATAAATAAGTCAGTCCACCCATTTTAGTTTTGCCTTTTATCTGCACTTTTCCCTTTGATGTAATAATGTAGATGTGTGATGATTTGTGACCTCTGGCTGTTAGCAGAGGGCCGCAGCAGCACCATGATCACCATCAGGATGGTGGAGAACAGCAGGCGCCAGAAAGCATCGTCCACCCACAAGTCCCTCCATCCCTGTGGGGAAGATAGAAAAGAGTTGATGATGATATCATGGTACCGCATCATCAGGACTAAAACCACCAGCCTCAGGGACAGTTACATCCCACAGGCAATCAGACACCTGAACTTTTGAAAGAACATCCATAACATTCATCTGTTTGCAACTCATATATATCAATATTCCAATACTTGTATGTAGACTATTCTGCACTATTTCTATTATATTGTATTATATTTTATTTACTTGCACTATTATCAGTTGTATTGTGTTGCACTGTTGGAGGAGCCTGTGACCTAAGATTTTCATTGTCATAACTACACTGTAGCTATGTACACATGACAATAAAAGCCTTGAAACTTGAATCTTGAATCTCTATCAGGTTGAAAGGCCAGCTCACTTTTTAATCTGTGTATAAACAAGACGTAGGAACCGCATGATGGGAACATAAGATGGCCATAAGACTGTTAAACACCTGAACTAAGAACATCCATAACATTCACCTGTTTGCAACTCACAAATGATGTATCACTTGTATATAGACTCTTATGGCACTACTTCTATTCTATTTGATTGTATTCACTTGCACTATCATCAGTTGTATTGTGTTGCACTGTTGGAGGAGCCTGTGACCTACGAATTTCATTGTCATAACTATACTGTAGCTATGTGCACATGACAATAAAAGCCTTGAATCACTATCAGGTTGAAAGGCGAGCTCACTTTTTAAATCTGTGTATAAACAAGATACAGGAACCTCATGATGGGAACATAATACAGTAATGGATGAATGACGGAGAACACTCTGACCCTCTGGCAGTCCACCAGCTTGAACACTTTGGTGGTCCAGATGATGAAGATGATGGAAGCTGTGGACACAGAAACATCAGGATCAGTTTGAAGTGTGTGAACAATAGAAAAATGATGAGAAACAGCACTGGAAATGTCCCATCAGTGGAAGCTAAACTGGAAAATGTCATACTAACTAAAGATGAGGCAATGCATTTACATATTTTGCATAAATGAGGAGCATAAATTGACCAGAAGAGAAACGTTATATTACATTTCACTGGGAAACAGAATCAGAAATAAAACCAGGGCAAAATTGGTTTTCCTGACAGTTGTTTTATTTTAGAATGAATAAAATGTAATATATGATATAAGCCTGGGTCAGTGAAAAGGTAACAAAATCAATGCCATCTCTTAAGCTATAATAATGTCTCTATTGAAACAGGAATGATATACTCTATGAGATGCAATAAATCAAAATCAATGTCGTTGATAATCATTTACATTTTACAGAATGTGAAAAGGAAAATAAAACTTTACAGGAATGATTCAAACAACAACAACAACAACAAACTGGCATTTAAAGCTTTAAAATTGGGAATATCAGTTAATCTTTGGTAGTGATGATTAGGAATGAAGTTGTTTTTTGGCATTTTTGATGCATAAGGAGATCAGAGCGACTTTCTTTTGAAGTTTAATCGATACAGGAAGTAAAACAAAGGAAGCGAAACACCCTTCTGTTATTAGTAGTATTTCAGTGACCCTCCATTTAGCAACCCTATAACCCTGTCTATAACATACATTTCCTCAGTTTTTCCACAGCTCCCTTTAGTGCCACAAAAGCTTTTTACAACTCATTTTTTTACATCATGCAGAATAACTTCCCGTCTGCTTTGATGAGTAAAATCTGAGAGCTTCCCAGTAAACTGCTCATAACGAAGCAGCTATTTCTTTTTTAAACGTATTCTTTATTAGTTATTATCTCACATTCCCCTTTACATCCATTAGTACTCCAATTTAGATGAACAGTTTCTTTAACGAGGGGTCACAACATGTAGAAGGTCTCAAATCCAAGCTCCATGCTTAGTCCTACTTTAGTTACTGTACTGGGAGGCGTGTGGCGCAGTGGGTTAGTGCACTGATCTTCGAATCAGTGGGATCCCCGCTCTCCCCACCTCTCCCCACCTCTCCTGCTCACCCCCGTGTCACCCGCGTCATCGCTGATGTGTTTCGCCAACAACAACAACAGAGTGTTTCGAGCCAGGTCCCGGTATCTCGCAGGACAGCGCACCCAGCAGGAGCCTCCAGCTAGATTTGATCGATATGGACATAAACGCGAGTGAAGTCTAATCGGACAGGAGAGATAGCAAGTTCAAGTCCCACTGCAGTCAGCATGTCGTTGTGTCCCTGAGACGCTTCACCCCAAAATTGCTCCTGTGGGGATTGCCCACAGTATTGAGTATGTAAGTCGCTTTGGATAAAAGCATCTAACAAGTGACATGTCATGTAATGCAAAAAGCAGACGGCGCTGTGCTCAACACACACACAAAACCATGGACACACCGGCACATAAACAATTTATGGGCCTAAGTTACAGTATTGCTGGTGGTGTCACCCTGGGGTCACGAGCGTGAGGACGAATCATAATTCTTTAAGGAAATTGTTTTTATTTGTTATTATAATTACCGTGAAACGTATTATGTTTTCGTCATTATTACAACACACTGGCAATGATTTTATATTTATTAGACTATTCAAAAATCATGCTTCAAAAAAGTGGGGGCTCGGCGATCCCCCGCGTCCAACGACCACTACACCACTGGTAATCGTAGCATACATGTCATTTTTATGAAGCAGCTATTTCTGATCTAAAACTCGGCTCTACTCGATGAAATCCATCCTACAGCGGAGTACTCACCGACCACAGAGAAGATGAGCGTGTTGGTGAAGTGTTTGTAGAGAGCCAGCTTCACAACGTTTCTGCGCAGCTGCAGGAGGCGAATGGTCTGAGACAGGCTGATGAAAATGTGGAGGCAAATTAAGGAGAACATACTCTATATACATCTGAGTAACAACAATGAAAGGCTTATATCTGCAACTGTTTTGATAAAGCAACTCCTTCAGAAGGCAAGTTAGGTAAAGGATATCCACCACATGACGCAGGAGTCAATAAGGGAGAGGCCGAGGTTCGCCACCAGAGCCACCGTCCCGTAGAAACCCTGAAACACAAGACAAGATATAAAGAATTAGTCAATCTTAAAGGAAGACACATGAGATAAGCTTGCGTGGAAATACATTTTGAGTCAATATTAAAGGTCCCATGTCATGCTTCTCCGGTTATTACCCGTCCCCTTGTGTGTTATGAAGGTTTTTCTGCGTGTAAACGGTCTGCAGAGTCACAAACCCTCAAAGTACACCCTGTAGCGAGTCAAACTCTAACACAGAAAAGACCTGTCTATGCTGCCCCAGAACGCCTCGTTGGACATTTCTCTTTTTCTTCCTGGTACTAAGTGATGTAACGACGACCCAAATGGACCCATTGGTCAAAATGGACCAATCCGTGGAGCCGTTACGTTAAGATTGCACAATATAAATCTATTTAGTAGACCTCAACAATGGAATTATGATCAGTAGAAATGGCCATGACATGGGACCTTTAAATACAATGAATTATAATAATGCATTTTATTTATAGAGTGCTTATCTGGGACCTCAAAGACACTTTAGATGGTAAAAAGTCATAAAAACATTATTAAAACAAAATATAAAGTACAAATTAATATATATTATAATTATTTTTAATATATAAATAAATGAAAAATATAAATATATAAATCAATCAATTTATTTCAGTTAATAAATAAATAAATTTTTTTAATTATTTTCTACAGGGGAATGTATATTTAAAAAAAAATCTACTTTTATTTAATGGGACTTTATTTAATATAATTGCACTTTTTTGTTTTTAATTCAACATTTCAGACATGAAAAAAACAACAAAAAAAGACAGAGAAATAAAAAAAGTCGGGATAACGGGTTAGTATCTCGTGCGCACGAGAACGTTTTTTTTTGAGAAAGTTACCGGTGCGCCAAGGAGGAAGTGCAGCGCACAGGAGACAACCGTTTCATTGCAGACTGTTACGTGGGGAAATGACAGTGCATACATTATTTGAGATATATTTAGTACTCAGACTTCATTTTAAGGACATTTCGGCCAGGGGTGTGTGGTCACTCCAGGAGACAGCGGGACGTGCAACTCAGAGAAGAGCAGCACCAGCGCTCAAAGAGCTTTCACGCACCGCCTACACTGTGTTTACCTTCATTCAAACAGCTAAAGAGTGACTGCAGGCTGTTACGTTTTAACCACACACACCTCTACACACACACACCTCTACACACATCGAACTGCCTGATTACTCCCCCTTTTATTAGTTTTATGAAGTAGATGTCTGGTCACCAGGGCGCATGATATGTGTGTGTGTGATCTGCTCAGCTCTGTGTGTGTGTGTGTGTGTTCTGAGTGTTTGTTTCCCTTTAAAACAGCTGCGGGCAGCAGGTAGCCTACTCTGAGAGTCACGGACGAAACTTTTTTTCATGCGCACGAGATACTAGCCCGTTATCCCAACTTTTTTTTTTCTCTCTCTCTTTTTTTTTTTTTTTTTTTCATGTCCCTTTAGGGGCTCCGTAGAATTCTTATTTCATAACTACAATATTTATTTAAGGGATTATAAATGCCTAATGCCTCTAATAGTGTTTTATTACCTAGAGTTTATTAGGAGTTGCATACACCTGCTCTGCTGATTCTCTGTCTGTTACTTTAGATGAAAATAAGGAGCCCCTCCCCACGCCCCTCTGAGAGAGATTTGGTTAGAAAGAACTCAATGGTGCTCTAGGAGGAGATTCAGGTGATAAGGTGTGGGGGGGTACCTTGGTTGCTGATTGGCTAATGGTTACACAAGCCAAAACATCGTTATGACATCATAAAGTGGCCAAAATCTGATCAGCTCATTTTCAGACAGGTTTTTATATAAATGGATCAGGACAAAAAGAGAGAGAATCTTTGTTCCTGAAACTTTCAGAGTCTCTTTACACAGAGGAGACACATGTTGATGTAGAAGAGACATGAAGAAGAGGGGACACATGTTGATGTAGAAGAGACATGAAGAAGAGGGGACACATGTTTATGAATAAAAGTCATGAAAAAGTGGATTTCGCATGATAGGTGACCTTTAATAATGACTTAAATGCCATTCTATAGGCCTCTGTTGATATCTGGTAAAGATTGAAGTCTCCCCTCCACACCACATCTGCTCCACTTTACCTCCTGTCTGTCCTATCCAATGTTTGTATAACATTGCTTCAGTGTCCTTGGCTGTGTTTGCATTTCACTCTGGATCAAATATGTCATTCCCCATCATCATAACAACATGTCTGCCTTAGAGACACTGAATCCCTGCGTAACCTTGCCTCTCCACTCACATCAGCTTCATTTATACCGAGTGCCTTGAGAAGCTGATTTTATGATTAAATACAGGACCGCTATCGGCTTCAATCAGCCTGCGGAGGATAATGTCCCATCAGCAGCGGGCCGTTTATATTCTCCTGGATCATATTCATCAGTAGCCACAAGAAATGATGCATAGAGAGCTAGGGAAGTGGAAAATAAATGATGTGTGTCCTCTCTCATCCTTTTTTATATTTATTTTGGGATATAGTAAACCTTCTCTGGGTTGTTTAGGTGATATAGATCATTAGTGTGTCAGCTGTTGTCACTTTACAGGATCTCCAATTTCAGTTTTTGCCTTTTGCTGCCCTCTGAAGCTTGTTAGTTGCAAGTGCACACAGTTGTAATACTTTAGATTTCCTTAAAGGTCACCTATCATGCTATTTTTAGGCAATAGCATAGGTCTCAGATATATAAAAATATATAAAAAACATATCTATGAAGTGTTTTGCTCAAAAATACCAAACAGATCACCCATTCTAGCCATGCCTCTACTTCCTGTTTCAAAAGTGCTGATTTTGGGTATAAAGCTTTAAAAAAAAAAAAGAATTGATCAAAATAAAAGAGGAGGGGGCTGAGCTCATGCAGGACCCGGCAGCTACTGTCTAAACTAAATACTGCCGTGATGAAACGCCATATCATGGATTATCAAGGATTATTTCTGAAACAGTATGGAGCTCAAAGGCTTTCTCTCTTGCCGGTTATACCACAAGGTGAGTTCCTTTTTATTTCCTGCTTCTTCACACACATGCTCTCCAGTACAGGTTAGCTCTGAGTGTTAGCGATGCTAATGTAAACACCGACCATATTACGTCCAAAACAGTCGGGCATTGTTTCTGATAGCAACTTTCTGATAGGCCCGTGGGTCCACATTTCAGATATTACGTCATATCGGACGCAAATCTGGATCAGCTCCGTTGTTCCCCCGTTTTTAGAGATTTGGGTACGGAGGAAAAGAGAGAGGGTTTGATTTTCTGACGCTGCGTGAGTTCCCCGACACACCGGGGACACATCTTTATTAAAAGACATCAAAAAGTGACTTTTGCATGATAGGTCCCCTTTAAATTACAAACCTTGCTATTGATTGTAATTAAGAATAGTTATAAATACTGAATTTCCTCTGAACACATGGGGGATTTACGCACATAAATCCAACATGAACGTCTGATATTAGCCTCAGGGTTTATTGTTCACAGTTAATGTGAATCAAACTTCTTTTATTGCCACTGCTTCAAAATAAAAGCATTAAACTGGCCCTGTGAATTTTATTTTGAAAGGGTTACAAAAAATGCCATTCAGGTGAGCGGTGTTACAAAGAGGTACATTTACTGTAGATGAATAAAGGATAGTTATATCTATGAATTAAATTAAGTTTGTTGCGGTTTTTTTAAAATTATTTTCTGTATCCCAAATGCTTGGAGGAACTTTTGACAGTCTGGTATATTTGACCAATTAGCAAGCACATTGCATCAGTTTCTCCAAGTAGGCTTAAAACCTATATAGAGAATGATATCAGTTTATTATCTGGAGATGAATAATAGTTGATACTTACTCCTGTGACTCTGAGCACACCTTCCACAGAGGAGAATAGCAGGTAGAGGAGCCCGACAGCTACCAGCCGTTGCACTGATGTGCCCAACCTGGGTCTACACAAGGGAGGGGGACACTTAGATTATACTATTGACACGAGATCATTAGCAGCATGCATTAGGTTTTAAATTGTAGAGAACCAGGGCCACAATCACCCTGATCTTGGACAACAATTCCTTCCTAAAACCCCAAACATTTCACAAAGATTCTGACATTCATATTTTTTTATTAGGGATTTGTTCTTAGGTAAGGACAGCACACTTACTCACATTTAAGTGCTGAATATTTATGCTAAATAAAGTGTTTTCTTCAATTCTAAAGTTGTATCATATAGGATTTAAAAGACCATGACATTTATATGAGTTAGATTATATTTAAATAAAGAAGTATGGTCTTTTACAGTTAATTAAAATGGCACAAACCGTTAACGAGTTATAACATTTGATGCATCTTTTTTATTCGAATCCACTGCTGAGGCTGATGAAAAATAAATGAAATGAAGGTTGTTTGGCGTGCATGTCTGCAGAAGCACCTCCACTTCAGGCTCTGTGACTTTATTTTGGCATTCCTGATATTTCTGTGTGTGCAAACAGCCCTCATGTCTAGTGCCCTCTTATTATGAGGATTTGCAGGCTGTTTTCCTGCTAGTTAGGATACCCAAGCTTTTCATTTGAAATGACAATGAGATCCATCATGGTAAGAAAACAGGAAAGCACAATTCCTCAGTTTAGGAAAATGCTCCAAAATCTTATGTAGACTTTCCTTAAGCCCGCGTCACACTGTCCCGAAATGTACACCAGATGGACACACGATAAAGGAAATTCGGCTCTGATCGTAACAACATCGGGCCATTCGTGAGGGCATCTTAAGCCATCGTATGACCGCCGGTGGAGTTTCTCAGGCTCCGGCAGCAACTTCGTTAGCGGTGGCAAAGTCTTTGGCATGCCAAAAAAAAATGCCGAAAGACCTTGCAAAGGTTCATTTTTGTGTTGAATTCGTGTGTCCATGTTGCCCTTCGTAAGGCCATCGTGAGGGCATCTTGTCAAATCGTGTCATCTTCGTCTTTACTTCGTGTGATCATCGGTGCCATCGGGCATTTTTCGCCTCACGAAGACAATACGAAGGAAACAAGAAGCTGCCCGATTGTCCTAGGAAGGCAACACGACTACGTGAAGCCCTCGCAATGCCGTCGTATAGCCATCGTATTATGGTACAATTGGTGTTCTGTGAAACTGAAAAGGATATTACATTGCTTTTGTTACTTTCGTTGCAGTTGTATGTCTTAAATGTAATTTAGGTTAACTTCCTGTTTTATTTAGATGCTTTTATTTTGAAGGCGAGTTTACGCTGTTGACAGGAAGTTGTTGTTGCTATGGAGTGTGTGGTTCGTACTTGCTTCTGCTTTTGCTTGGCTGTTGACCAAGTTCGGGGCCATCTTCGTGCGAAATTCACAATTCGTGTCCATCTGGTGTCAATTTCGGGACAGTGTGACGCGGGCTTTACGGATCGTTCTCAAGAACACATTTAGGAACAAACTTTAGAGGATATTGGTGAAGGACAATGAACTAATCTAACTAATTGTTTAAGTACTGAGACATTAGGTAAGTCAATAGGTTAAAAGAGTGAACTTACTTGACTATGCCGTATCCCAGACTGACGATGAGCACCAGGATTCGAGCAAGAGATCTTTTGAGAGCAGAGAGCAGCTCGGCAAAAATCACTGCGCCTTGGACTGTGAAGAGAAAAATACACAAAGAAAATGTTTATGATGTCAGACTGAAGGGAAGAACTGTAATGGAAAATTGTATAATACTAAGGGAGCATTTAAAGTTCACCATCTGTTCTTCTTTTACAAGCTATTTCTAACAACAGGTAGCAGCAATAACGTAAATGAGTCGTACATGGACCGTAGACATGATGCTTCTCCATTTGATAGCAGATGTGTTTTAAAGAATCCTATATATATATAGTATGTTTATCTTGTCTGTTTGTCCCTCCTTTTCTATTCTTGGTGTGAATATGTGGATATAAGACCCTCTGCAGACCTTCTGACTTTTGTATTTCGCTGCTGACTGCCTGACACTGTGCAAGAATAAACTCCCTAAAAGACCGTCTTATTCCAGTATAACGGAAAGGTTTCCTCACCATTTTATTATTATTTACTGGTTTGTCTCAGTACATTTCCACCACAAAACATACACACAGAGAAGCAGATATATCAAACAAACGCACCGTAGTCTCCTTTGTAGCGGATGCTCTGGTACTCTGAGTAAAACACGGCTTTCTCCAGCATGCCGAGGATGATGACGGCTCCGATCCAGAACTGGATCCGCAGCAGATCTCTCCAATAACAGGCGCACCAGAAGAGCCACAGAGCGCCGAACAGCACGTACACGATGCACATCAACATGAAGAACTGACAGCGACACGAGAGAGAGGAAAGAGTTTTAAAACCCAGTTAAGATCAGGGTGTGTGACTGCAGGAATCATGGTTTGTAGAAAAATGGAGAAACGATCATTATTCAGATATTAAACAACTGACTTAGTAAGAGGAACCGGTATAACAAATGGACTAATGAGAATGTGAGTTTTTATTTTTAAGCATTTGTATAGATAGCTGTATTTGTATATAATGTGAATATACAGTACATGTACAACTGTTGGTATGTGTGACATATTAATGATTGAAAACTAAAAAAGCTCAGTGTTTGTACAACATTTCAAGAGAAGAAAATCACGCATTTTCAAGGTTCCTAAACCAAAAAGTCCCGACTCTCTAGATCAGGGGGGTCAAACTCAAATACACAGTGGGCCAAAATTAAAAAATGGGTACTAGTCGAGGGCCGGACTGGTTCAACCCGAATAGTACTCCAACGAACGAATATTCGGATATTCGGGTACAGCCCTATGTTGAAGACTTTTTGATTTCCTCATCTTAAAACCCTCCCCTTGGATTGATCATACATACCATCATCAGAGGCCAGTCTGCAGGAGAGGAGTAGTCATGTGGTCCCTTCATCTCCACTTTCACTGGGGAAATAAAAAGAGTCACTTCCGATGACACTAAAATGTCACTTCTTCCATTTTCAATCATCAGCGTTTTATCTACTGAGTAACAACGACTTTATCCTGGAGCTTCTGGAGTGAAATGTTGTCTCACTTGTGAAGGCGAAGTTGAGCTGCTCCGCTCCGATTTCTTCGTCGTCGACGCCGCGGAAAATGGGCTGCACTTTCACTATGAACAGGTAGGGACTGTCCCCCCAGGCCTTGGCCACCGCACTGATGTCCTGCAACAACAATGTTTGTGAGCAACAAATCGTAGGCTATCTACTTACATGTTTTCTATGAACTCCCAATTAAACCACAAACCAATAAATGTGTTCGCAATAGGCTCAATATTTGAAAAAAATAAAGCTTCCGAGGTCCTGGTTTGACATCCTAGAACAGAAGTCTCAGTGGGATATTCTTCCTTTACTGCTTTTGCATTAAATCTGGCATTAGTTTGCATTAAATGAGGGGTTACCGACTTGAGGCTTTTCAATCAGCTGTTATTGTACCATTTAATTTTCTTGTCTGACAAGCATTGGTTTCAAATTGGTACATTTGTCTTTTCTGTAGTTTTTACGTTCCACATTTGTTGGTCTTACCGTCAGCTTCTCAGTCATCACTAAATCACTTTGAACTGCACTAACCTGTATTAAAAGTGCTTTATAAATCCTGACCTCTGACATATATAACATACATTTAAAAGACATTTGAATGATCAATAACAACAACATGTCTTACCGGTTTGTCGGGCCAAATGAGGCTCTGATTGGACGGGTCACTCTAAACAGAACAGAGCACATAGAGAGCTGTAATTCATGGAGTTTTGCGGTGTGAAATTAAACCATTCAGGAACAGATACAGATTGTATATATTGTGCTCTATATTGTTCAATCTCTTGTATAGGCACTGTGAGGTTGACTCACCTTGGGGCTGGTGAGGGGCTGATATGGGTTGAAGTCTGGGTAATACACCTGGGTGAGAGGATAGAGAAATATGATTACATTAATGATTGTTTCTCAAATGTTCGCACAACTACTGTATATTGCAGAATCTCCACTTCCGTCCACTGCAGATGCTTCGGCTCTGTACTAAAGGAAATGCACGATACATTTTAGAACAAAGTAAATGACCTTCCACACTTTGATCTAAACTATCAAACACAAACAAAGTCAAATAGAGGTTAAGGGACTGTCTCTTAATTACAGTTTCACTTTACTTAAACAACACCCACTTCACCATCAGCAAAGTGAATTTCAAAATGAAAGCTCATAATATTGAAGGTTTAAAGGTCACCTATTATGCAAAATCCTCTTGTTCATGTCTCTTCTACATCAACGTGTGTCCCCTCTTCTTCATGTCTCTTCTACATCAACATGTGTCCGCTCTTCTTCAGGTCTCTTCTACATCAACATGTGTCCCCTCTTCTTCATGTCTCTTCTACATCAACATGTGTCCCCTCTTCTTCATGTCTCTTCTACATCAACATATGTCCCCTCTTCTTCATCAACATGTGTCCCCTCTTCTTCATATCTCTTCTACATCAACATGTGTCCCCTCTTCTTCATGTCTCTTCTACATCAACATGTGTCCCCTCTTCTTCATGTCTCTTCTTCATCAACATGTGTCCCCTTTCTTCATGTCTCTTCTTCATCAACATGTGTCCCCTTTCTTCATGTCTCTTCTACATCAACATGTGTCCCCTCTTCTTCATGTCTCTTACACATCAACATGTGTCCCCTCTTCTTCATGTCTCTTCTACATCAACATGTGTCCCCTCTTCTTCATGTCTCTTATACATCAACATGTGTCCCCTCTTCTTCATGTCTCTTCTACATCAACATGTGTCCCCTCTTCTTCATGTCTCTTCTCCATCAACATGTGTCCCCTCTTCTTCATGTCTCTTCTACATCAACATGTGTCCCCTCTGTGTAAAGAGTCTCTGAAAGTTTCAGGAACAAAGATTCTCTCTCTTTTTGTCCTGATCCATTTCTATAAAAACCTGTCTGAAAATGAGCTGATCAGATTTTGGTCACTTTATGATGTCATAACGATGTTTTGGCTTGTGTAACCATTAGCCAATCAGCAACCAAGGTAACCCCCCCCACCTTATCACCTGAATCTCCTCCTAGAGCACCATTGTGTTCTTTTTAACCAAATCTCTCTCAGAGGGGCGTGGGGAGGGGCTCCTTATTTTCATCTAAAGTAACAGACAGAGAATCAGCACTTTGGAAACAGAGAGGATTATGGGATGCTGCAATGATCTGTTTGGTGTTTCAGCCAATCAGAGACAGGCTCTGTATATATCTGAGAGCTATAACATATTGATGAAAAACAGTGTAATAGGGGACCTTTAAGGCTTTTCTTTTAAAGGCTCCAATAAAATGCATGTAGCAAAATAATTGAAATACTTTGATACCCGCCATTAAATAACCTCCGCACTGATGAACAGGGAGGGCAGACTTCCTGTGAGCACATACTGATGATTCCGTTTGCAACCTTTTGTTAATGTCTTTCCCAAAGTGAGACTAAAAGTGTGTTGTGGTCCCAAACCTTTGGTAAGAAGAGGGAGGAGCAGTTCTCGAAGTACATGTAGCCGTGGCTGTAGAAGCCGCTCCAGTCCTCCTTCAACATGTGATCCATGTCGAACATGTTCATCGCCTTGTTGTCCTGCAGGAAGGAGAGCGCAGGAATTTCAGAAAAATCAAATGTTATTTATTTATAGAATACACACATGCACACGACCCGTACACATGAGGTCTGAATACATACATAGATAAACACATACATACATAGATAAACACAGAAACATGCATTTTTGTATTATGGAAACTGCTGCCATCAATATGTATATAAAGTTGTCTTGCAAAAAATCAACAAAACCACATATACCTGTGTTTGTTACATCCATGACAGAACAAACCGACTTTAAGTAATACTCACTGGCGTGTTGAAGACCTCGTTGTAGCAGACAGAGGAGCGCAGGTACCAGCTGACGTTGAAGGCCAGGTTTTTATCACATGACGCCGTGTCACCCTGGACTGAAGAGAGAGGAAAGAGAGTGACTCACAGCGTGGAGAACGGGGTTATTAGACAGTGTAATAAAGCCATACATCACACCAGCTGTTCCAGATCATTCAGGAGAGACTTTGTGTGGTAAAATCGACTTTTTATGTCCAGACTTTCACCCAGCGTCCCACATTTAGCTCTATTTCAAAAGGGGACTTTGGCTATTTCCCTACGTCATGTTGCTGCAATGCATCCTGGTCTATTTTATGCTACAGTGGGAGTAGAAATAATATCTCTCCCTCATTGTGGATTTCTCAATTATGTCTGGTGAAAGCAGCTCTGACTCCTACTATCAAAAAGGGCTGTATCGAAAACATTATTTAATTACATTTCAAGTTTTAATTGAGGTTTCTGAATAACGCTTTAAATGTCTGTTGTCATATTTTATGACTTCATCACCGTTTAAAAAAGAAATCCTAAGGCTAAATCCTTAATTTTGAAATGTTTACTCAGCTAAACTGGGTTAAGGGAATCTATTTTTGAAATGTTTTATTGGTTAAACATTGTAGTAAATACTGATTGTGTTCACAGTAATAAATGATGGGATATTGGCCAACTGTACAGATACAGGATTTAATTTTATAGGCCAAAAAAAAGTTTTGTAAAAAAATGTCCCACATTTTTTTATAGGATATGTACATTTCGGTTAATCGGTTAACCGTTTTTTGGGGGGTCGAATATTCGAATATACATTTGCTTTCAAATTCCCATCCCTACTAAATACTCACACTTCATGAAAATGGTGGTGTTGGCGTACAGCGTCTTTCGAAACACTGCATGCTGTGTCTGAAAACAAAACAAACACACAGCAGTCAGGTGACACGGAGCCACTTCAGGTCAAACAACACGCCGTCAGGGACAGGATACAGGAGGAGAGACATATCACACCGACTGAATAATACTCTGTTTTATAGTGTGAGGGAAGGATGAACACTTTAACTGAGGAAAGTAATAATAGGGCTGCACACTTTGAGGAAAATATGTGAGAAAGTTGTTATATATCACACTAATCACTTTACTTGAAATAAGAACAACATATTTAAGTTGACTTATTAGTTCTGTTACTTTCAGTATACTGCTAGAAAAAATGCTTGTTGAAGTAAGATAGATATTATTTAAGATTATTTCCAACTAAAGTATGTTTTAATCATATTTGTTACAACTACTATTACATACTGTACTATAACGTACTATCTAACATTATGATAACATGTTATACTCTCTTATAACATTACAACACATACACTATACTTTAGATATGGCAATGAACATCTTAAGTCCCAAGCTCCTTTCACAATGCAGCATAAATATATATATATATATAAGACATAAAACAATAAAACAAATATAAAAATAGTGCAATAAGATACAGAGTAGAATACAATAGTGCAGGTTATGTTGCAAGACCAATGTGCAAGTAATGCAAATTAAGTAAACTATATACATGTCAGAAATAAATAAATACAACAAGCTAAATGTTGCAGAGAATGTTTTAGGTGACCAAGTAAAAGCAGGATTTAGATATATTTACATAGTACATAACATTATTATTATTTTGTTTATTGAATATTTTGTAACTTGCACAATAACTTGATGATGATGATTAAAGTCTTATCTTATATTATCTTAACAGCTGCTGATGAAGATTTAGCACGACATGCTAACAGTCGCTAATGTACAGTTTGCACGACAGGCGAACAGCTGCTAATGTAGACTTAGCATGACATGCTAACAGCTGCTACTGCACAGTTGGCACGACAGTCTTTAAGGTAATAACGGTTGACATTTAGATGCTAAAGGTTGTAGCACTCACCGAGTTGATCTCCACGTTCCACACGGAGACCTCCGCCGCTGAACCGAGGCGGAAAACTAATGCAAAAAGCAGAAAACATGATAACTGATGCGTCTGTGCATCTGGCATCTTCATCTGTGTGGAGCATCAATAACAGGCTCGTATCCATAGACATATATATGCTCGTATCCGCCTCCAAATCCGGGGTGTAGTTCACAGAGTCACCGCGAGATGGCGCCAGAACACTCGGAAAGAGTAAGGCAAGGCAAGGCAAGTTTGTTTATATAGCACCCTTCAACACAAGGCAATTCAAAGTGCTTTACAAAAATGAAGGACATTAAGAGCAATAAGAAACATATTATAAAATGGCATCTAAAAACACTAATTTAAAAGCAAAGATATAAAATGGCATTTAAAAACACTAATTTAAAAGATAATAAAACATGAATAACAAAGGAACATGAATTAAAGTTACAGCAGTGTGAGATACACACATCTGAAATGTTTAGCTCTGACTCTCAATCGTTGCTAACTTTTTAGCAGAAATAGTTTTCTTTGACCTCACTTTCTTTCTACTTTCTTTTTGTACTTATCCTTTAGTTATTTCAAGTGTTTGATGCTAAACGAACCCCCCTTTGGAGAATTCTAATCTGACCCCATGGTAGGCCTACCTTTTAGTTTGAATAACTGACAACTTTAATTTTATTTATAGAACAATATGGCAAATACATCAGGTTTTAGAACATGTAGAAGTATTTAAGTACGATTAGGACAATGTACTTAAAGTATTAAGAGTAAAAGTACTCGCAAAAAGAAAACACTTGTTATTATTGATGCATTAATGTGTTCATCCCCTCGGAACATTTGGTCAAACTGATATTATTATGTACTACTAATGAGTAGCTTAGTAGCTGATTTATATTTTGCATTCATAACCCATAAATCAGCGAAGTAACTAAAGCTGTCAGATAAATGTAGTGAAGTAAAAAATGTAAGTAGCATGAATAGGAGAAGAAAATTGAAGTTTTATTTGGAAAATTCAAACCGGAAGTACCAATTTCCCCCCTTCATTTCCTCTGTGATGATCGCTGCTGTCACGATTTCACGCCCTGTCAAAGTCGAGGGGAGTTCACGCAGAAGTTCAGGCAGAATAATAATGTAGTTATTGCTCAAATCAGAAGATTAACCCGAGTGTGAACAGCTGTTTCTTCTTTCTGCTGCTCCACATGGCGGAAGTGAGCCAACCCGTTGTTAGGTAAACAACTCTCTCTGCAGGTTACTTTCATTTCTCACCTTTGACTTTCTCACATGCATCCAGTGCCTTTATATATACACAGTCTATGCTTACAACAAAGCAATACGCTTAGCAAGGAGAGACCATTTCTCTAAAATGATCACGGAAAATGGGAGAAATGCTAAGGTGTTATTTTCCACCACATATCAGCTGTTAAACAAAGCCCCCTCCCCACCACAGTCTTCCAATGAAAAGTGTGAAGAACTTGCAGTATTTTTCACAAACAAAATAACGTCAATCAGAACGAGTAGGCCTATAGACGTTAATGGTGTAAACACAGATGATCCCATTAGACCAGCTGATGTTACCATGGGAAGTTTCACATGCATCACACTGGGAGATCTCTGCAGGACTGTTACCGAGTGTAACTCCTCCACTTCATGCGTTGAACAGGTGTTGTGTCAAATGATGCACCCCCGTCGTGAAATGCACCCCTTGACACGGGAACGCGCATTTGAACGTATAGTCCGCTATTCTATGTTGTCTTTTTGATGGTTGGGTCGTCGAATCCTGGATTTTGTATTCATTCGTCACTTATTTTTCAGTTAATTTTTTATTTAATATATGTTTTTATTTAATTGTGACGTCCTGTCTGTATACTTGTGCTTGTACTTGTGCTTTACAATGTATTGTTTATTTGTACATCAAGTGCTTGAGGGTGGGATTAATAGAAACATTTTTATTTTGGGGGGTGCTTTTTATGAACAGCCTGGTTGCCACGATATGAACCCCTTGCTATCTCTGACAATAAACGTACATGAAACTTGCTCCATTTATTGGTACTAGTCCTACAACTATACCCTCCAAAGTGCTTGAGGGTGGGATTAATAGAAGCATCTTTTTTTGGGGGGGTGCTTTTTACGGCAGGCCAGGGGGTGCATTTCACGACGGGGGTGCATAATTTGACACAACACCGGTACCTACAGCATTCTTTAAGAGGGTTGTTGTGGCAAATCAACCCTCACAACAGGAGGAATCAATAAAACACTAACACAGACATAGATTATATATACAGTCTATGATCCAGTGTAAATAACCTCAAGCAATACAGTGTGATGATGTCTACTTAATAGAAGTTATGATAGTTGTTGCATTATATATTCATAAACATACAACTTAACAGAAACACAAATATGCATATTAAGTTGTATGTTGTATGTTTATGAACTCCAGTAGACAGTACATAGTAACCCATACGTTTAATTACAACATACATGTTTTTATATTTATATTATATATTATATATATTGTAGAAAATAAGGTTTGTGATATTGTGTTTTTTTCTTTCTGCCTGTTCCTCAGTGTTATCCCTGATGATGAAGGGAAAGAAAAGTTCAAGAAGAGCGGCGATGTTGCTTTCTACAGGTATGTTTGGCATTTCATATCTATTATACAGAGCCGGGGAAATAATTCAGATGCAATACAACAGTGTAAATGTAAATGGCCCATTTGATAATAATATAAGATACATTAAACTGTTGGATTATAAGTATTAAAGGTCACCTATCATGCTATTTCTAGGCAATAGCATAGGTCTCAGATATATAAAAATATATAAAAAACATGTCTTTTTTTTTGTTGAGCAAAGTGTTTTGCTCAAAATACCAAACAGATCACCCATTCTAGCCATGCCTCATATCCCTCTATTTCACTTCCTGTTTCAAAAGTGCTGATTTTATGTATAAAGCTTTAAAAAAATTGATAAAAATTAAAAAGGAGGGGTCTGAGCTCATGGGGGACCCGGCAGCTACTGTCTAAACTAAATACTGCAGTGATGAAACGCCATATCATGGATTATCAAGGATCATCTCTGAAACAGTATGGAGCTCAAAGGCTTTCTCTCTTGCCGGTTATACCACAAGGTGAGTTCCTTTTTATTTCCTGCTTTTTCACACACATGCTCTCCAGTACAGGTTAGCTCTGAGTGTTAGCGATGCTAATGTAAACACCGACCATATTACGTCCAAAACAGTCGGGCATTGTTTCTGATAGCAACGTTTCTGATAGGGCCGTGGGTCCACATTTCAGATATTACGTCATATCGGACGCAAATCTGGATCAGCTCCGTTGTTCCCCCGTTTTTAGAGATTTGGGTACGGAGGAAAAGAGAGAGGGTTTTATTTTCTGACGCTGCGTGAGTTCCCTGACAAACCGGGGACACATCTTTATGTAGAAAAGACATCAAAAAGTGCATTTTGCATGATAGATCCCCTTTAAAACAATATTGTTCCAGTTGCTAAAGGTGCTCATTTGAATTACCTACACATCTGTGATTCAGCTCATGCATTTCCACCCTGGGGTTAAAATATACTTTGTTAATTTCCACTTCTGCCATTTTATATAAGTTGTATTTGCAAATGACTTTAATCGCCAACAGTTAAGTGTATTCTGCAGAACTTCGAGCCTCCTCAATACCCTGTTTGGCAGTTTTAGTGTCACATTTTGGATGCATTGTGATTTAATGTCTTATTTTCACGGTCTAGGCGACAGATGGAGGGCCCCAACCTGCAGCATCGAGCTCTGTTGGACACCTTGGTGCTGACGGAGAGGGGGGCTCGCTTCGAACTGTTGGAACCGGACACACAGGTCTGAACACAACCATGATGATACATCTCTTTATTTATCTTTGAAACTATTTGAAAATGGTCATATTAGAAAAATAAATAATAAGTAACAGGTCTTTTTATGCTGTGTTTATGCACATCAGAGGTTCTAAATGTGATGCTAATCGTAGCTTGTTATAACAACTAAACTGCCCTTTTAAATTCTGAATAAAATACTTTCTTTGTCCTTTTCACAGACCAGACTGCTTCTTTCTGTGTCACCGTGCAGAAATGACACTGTGAGGATACTAATCGATGAGATGGAGCCCATTAAAGCTCGCTACAGAGTTCCAGATGTGATTACAGGGGAGCTGCAGTGTGAACAGTAAGATCTGAGTCACGCCTCCATTATCATATCCAGCTACACATGCAATATTATCAAAAAGTCCTCTCCACTTCTTCTTTGCCATTAAAGGGGCCCTATTACGTTTTTGAGAGTTTGCTATTGGAATCCTTTGTTTACGTCCGGAACATAGTGACATCACTATATAACACTCGCGCTCCTATTAGCTAGCGCTCCAACACATGGTACGTGATAGGCTAAGGGGCGGGACATCTCTAAGCGGTTGACCAATCACAACAGAGCCGGCCAGCTAACCAATCAGAGCAGACTGGGCTCTGGTTTCAGACAGAGGGTGAAAAGAGGTGCTGCAGCACAGGCAGTATGAGAAAAATAAAGAGCTTTTTGAACATTAAAGCATGGAGACATGTCCCAGTAGAGACACTACATACTGATATACACCTGAACATCAGCAGGAGAGGACTCTTTAAAGTAGAGACACTACATACTGATATACACCTGAACATCAGCAGGAGAGGACTCTTTAAAGCAGAGACACTACATACTGATATACACCTGAACATCAGCAGGAGAGGACTCTTTAAAGCAGAGACACTACATACTGATATACACCTGAACATCAGCAGGAGAGGACTCTTTAAAGTAGAGACACTACATACTGATATACACCTGAACATCAGCAGGAGAGGACTCTTTAAAGTAGAGACACAACATACTGATATACACCTGAACATCAGCAGGAGAGGACTCTTTAAAGTAGAGACACTAC
Source organism: Dissostichus eleginoides (assembly GCA_031216635.1). NCBI lineage: Eukaryota > Metazoa > Chordata > Actinopteri > Perciformes > Nototheniidae > Dissostichus > Dissostichus eleginoides. The sequence continues at coordinate 30,065,670 of CM062275.1, forward strand.
ATACTGATATACACCTGATAATGAACAGAATACACTAATACACAGGCACCTGAAAGGGATCTTACCCAGACACAATACAGCAGATTTTCTCATCATTAGATTCAGTTTTTATTTTGGTTTATTGAAGTAGTTGTACATAGAGATAAAGCAAAATGCTCACGTAGACACATCCATGTGCAAATAATTACCACCACCAAGTCAAAATAATACTGCACAGTATATTCAAACAAAACCATATAACATGCCAACAATAAACAATAAATGGCTCCTACAGGACAGTTTCCATCTCCACATGGCTGCAGTATTCTTTGTTTCTCCCTTCCTCTTGCAGGTTGAGAGTGGAGAGGCGGTCGAATCTGTGTGTCTCTCTCTCCTGGTCTTCAGGGCGTCACCAGATCTGCGTTTGGCATTTCCCTTTCCGTCTGGAGATCCTGTGTGAGGACAAAGTGATGGTGACGTTCAACTCTAGGAGAAAACTGTGGTTCGAGACGCTGCAAGATCCAACAAGGAGAGGGTGTGAGGGAAGGTAGTGTACTGGAACCCTTATATACCCAAACCTACTTATCGCTGCATTATTTTATAAATGTCTTCTTTATCAGGCAAATGGGACACATTTAAACACATTTAAAGGTGCATTAAATTAGATTCTCTTTGTGTCTTTTTCCTCAGAGCCTCTTCTCATGGCAGTGAGGTAATACCATACTAACAGTTTAAACCACATGTGTCAAACTCAAGGCCCGGGGGCCAAATCAGGCCCTTGGTGGATTTAATTCCGGCCCGCAGGATAATTTCTAATTACTATTAGATCTGGCCCGCCGGTATATTGCACACACACCTTCACTCAATCCTGAGGGTTTCCTCAGCTCAGAGCCTGAGCCCAAACATTGATGACCTTGCACCCAAGATGAGATGCCAAGTATCTGGCTTGAACTAGCATCACAGAGCAGCACACTGAGTTTCAATGTTTCCTTCTGCACTTTGTTTCTTGAGACAACAGGGCATGTTTGGTTTTCTCTTTGAGGGGAATAGTTTTTTTGAAGCAGTTGTTGGCCTGTGGAAAAATGTATCATAAGAAATGACTGAGGAAAAGCTGCAGATAGAGCCATAAGAAATGAATGCAACTGATTATTTAATGTTTAATGTTGTTTTTATAGGCAATCATTTAAGCTTTGTTAGTTCCAGGTTTAATATGTGCAATAAGTTCATTTCAATAAGTTCTGCAATAAACATTGAACCAGTCCGGCCCTCACTAGTACCCATTTTTTAATTTTGGCCCACTGTGTATTTGAGTTTGACACCCCTGTTTAAACTATAGTGTAATATAACTTCTACTTCAAGCCTTTAACGGTCTTTAAATGCATTTATTTTTCTGCTTTCTTCCTCTGACAGTCACAAGAGGACACATTATGGAAAGAGACGTTCAGACAGTTCGTGGATGTCAAACCTAATGGTTTGTTTCTGCTATTTAATTACTATTTTAAAAGATGAACTTGTCAGATATTCAACATTAAAGGTGTTATTATTTTATTGTCACTCAGGATATAAATAGAATTGTGTGAAAGAATTATGCTGGGAGGCTCCGTTAGAGAAAAACAATAATTTAAATGTATAAAAAGACGTGCTAAATTTGCTTTAAACAATGTACAAATACATAAAACATGGCAAGAAATTATAAATAAATAAACAATAGCAGATATTCCCTCTAATGCATTAGACTGTAGAGGAATATTGTTTTATTTCTCCGATATATGTTTCTGTTAATCTAAATAGTTTTTAAACAGATTGGATTCAATTCAACCCTAGTGTCATTTAGGCATTAAATACATATTCAAACTATGTATAGTAACCACATTTACTTAGCATCTTTCCTAACAAATATATAGACATCATTTAATACAAAAACAGCCATTCAGGGTAAAAACACCATATTTTAGAGACTGAAAACAGAACTTTTCTAATAGTTTTGCTTAAAAATGTGGTTTATGATTAATTCAATAATGGTACAAATAGCCGTTTGATGTATTGTTAGAGCTCTTCATCACATTTTAAATCTACTCTAGAAAGCTGACGCAAAAAGAACCAGATTTCTGATGTTTGTTGTAAGTTGTAACGTGTGTTTTCTACTTCAAAATACATTTTCAGCTACATTTTTGAGCATTGAACATTATCGATACTAGTTTTTCTCGACTGCTGCAAAACCCCAGGACATCTGGAGGTGCATGAATCAGATGAAAGTGCTTCTGTTGCTCTGCAGGTCCGAGCAGCGTTGGTTCTGACCTCTCTCTGCACGGCTTCTCTCACGTGTTCGGGCTGCCGGAGCACGCCGACGGCCTCCAGCTCAGAGACACCAGGTCGGTATAAAGAAAAAGATCTGTGATTATGGTGTAACCTGTGTTGGGGAAATATGTTCCTAAACCCATTGTTTTTATAATTCATGTTTTATTTATTTAAACTGGGATTTTAAATGTTTTTCTTATTTTTTTAGGGTTTTTTATTGGGTGTCATTTTAGAATGAATAAAAAAAAAAGATAATTAAATTAAAAAAAATATTTAAAATATATATATAGACATAAGAAGTTAAGCTAAGAATCTGCAATAAAAAAATTAAATAAATATATTTGTTCAAACAAAGGAAGTTAAAGTGAAATGTCCAATAAAATAAAAAAATTAGTAAAATATTGATATAAGCTTAAGAAGTTAAGAATTTGGATAAAAAGATGAAATAAAAAAACATTAATATAAACAAAGGAGGTGCAAGTAAAATGGAAAATAAGAAATGTAATACAAATATATATAAACATAAGAAGTTAAAGGTGGGGTAGGTAATTCACTTCAGAAACACTTTTTGTTATATTCCATGGAATGATCTTAACATCCCGATAGCAATGAATACATTACATTACATTACATGTTACTTGTTAGACACTTTTATCCAAAGCGACTTACATACTCAATACTGTGGAGCAAGTTGGGGTGAAGTGTCTTGCCCAGGGACACAACGACATGCTGACTGCAGTGGGGTTTGAACCTGTGCTCCCATGATCCGAACACCAACGCTCTATCCACTGCGCCACACGCCTCCCTTACATTAAATGCTTTGACAATAAATGTCATCTATGGAAGCCGTGGCGCTGTAAAAAGCACGACCAATCATCTGAGCCGGCCCGGCTAAAATAACTGGATGGCCTACCTGCCTGTCAGCCTTCCATCTGTGCACAAACTTATCTCGTGCCCTCATTGGTCATGTCATGCTGTGGCACCTCGTAGCACAGCATATGTCTTGTGAATTCTCCGGCCGAAGTTTCAAATAAACCATCAGTGTTAGAAAAATATCACTGGTCCCCGGCTTGAGCTTCAATCTCAGGATCCATGTATTTCTGATCCTCTCCAGAATGGAAGTAGTCATCACATACAGAGCATCAACTAGTTCCTGAACAGTGTCCTTCACATGCTGATATCCAAGAGAGGGAGTTACACAGTCACAAGATGGAGGAATAGAAAGCAGTATTCAATGTTTAGTTCAGATTAGCTCCACGTCAGAAATGATCATGCTTGTCATATGTCTATCTCCATAGAGGCTGAATCATCATGTTAATCACATAGCTATCATATGCCTAAAACAGTCCTGATGCTCTTCTAGGTAATCAGACATCCTGTCATGTACACAGCTACAGTTGGGATACCTTTGTTATCATGTTACTCTGATATTGGAAGAGTACACTCAGTATTTTCCCAACAATCAGTGTTTGCCATCAAAGTTCCTGCTCTCCCCGTGTCTCTCTGAGTCCCCATTGCTTCAGAAGTTTCCATCACAACCTCCACATGTTAGGTCATAATGTCTTGTTTATGTCCCCAGAGACGGAGATGCTTACCGGCTGTTTAACTTGGACGTGTTTGCGTATGACCTGCAGTCCCGCCTCGGCCTCTACGGCTCTGTGCCGCTGGTCCTGGCCCACAAACAGGACAGGACTCTGGGCGTGTTCTGGCTCAACGCATCCGAAACCTTTGTGAACGTCCATTACAGCTCATCTGACCACCAGGTAGGTCTTGTAGCTCACCAGGTACGTCTTGTAGCTCACCAGGTAGGTCTTGTTCCATTGAAAATCTTATATAGTATCTCCCCGTATGATTGTCAAAGTTTAGTTTTCCAGGAGTTGCTTACTTATTCCCAAAAGTTAGAGAGACAGAAGTAAAAACATGATGGTTTTGAACTTAGCTTTGGTTTAGCAAAACGCTAAAATCCCTGTGTTCCCCCGCCTGAAACGCCTCCATTGGACTCCTTTGTTTACTTCCGGAACACTTGCACTCCTATTGGCTAGCGCTCCAACACATTGTACGTGATAGGCTAAGGGGCGGGACATCTCTAAAAGGTTGACCAATCACAACAGAGCCGGCCAGCTAACCAATCAGAGCAGACTGGGCTATGGTTTCAGACAGAGGGTGAAAAGAGGTGCTGCAGCACAGGCAGTATGAGAAAAATAAAGAGCTTTTTGAACATGAAAGCATGGAGACATGTCACAGTAGAGACACTACATACTGATATACACCTGAACATCAGCAGGAGAGGACTCTTTAAAGTAGAGACACTACATACTGATATACACCTGAACATCAGCAGGAGAGGACTCTTTAAAGTAGAGACACTACATACTGATATACACCTGAACATCAGCAGGAGAGGACTCTTTAAAGTAGAGACACTACATACTGATATACACCTGAACATCAGCAGGAGAGGACTCTTTAAAGTAGAGACACTACATACTGATACACACCTGGACATCAGCAGGAGAGGACTCTTTAAAGTAGAGACACTACATACTGATATACACCTGAACATCAGCAGGAGAGGACTCTTTAAAGTAGAGACACTACATACTGATATACACCTGAACATCAGCAGGAGAGGACTCTTTAAAGTAGAGACACTACATACTGATATACACCTGAACATCAGCAGGAGAGGACTCTTTAAAGTAGAGACACTACATACTGATATACACCTGAACATCAGCAGGAGAGGACTCTTTAAAGTAGAGACACTACATACTGATATACACCTGAACATCAGCAGGAGAGGACTCTTTAAAGTAGAGACACTACATGCTGATATACACCTGAACAGCAGCAGGAGAGAACTCTTTAAAGTAGAGACACTACAGACTGATATACACCTGAACATCAGCAGGAGAGGACTCTTTAAAGTAGAGACACTACATACTGATATAGACCTGAACATCAGCAGGAGAGGACTCTTTAAAGTAGAGACACTACATACTGATATACACCTGAACATCAGCAGGAGAGGACTCTTTAAAGTAGAGACACTACATGCTGATATACACCTGAACAGCAGCAGGAGAGAACTCTTTAAAGTAGAGACACTACAGACTGATATACACCTGAACATCAGCAGGAGAGGACTCTTTAAAGTAGAGACACTACATACTGATATACACCTGAACATCAGCAGGAGAGGACTCTTTAAAGTAGAGACACTACATACTGATATACACCTGAACATCAGCAGGAGAGGACTCTTTAAAGTAGAGACACTACATACTGATATACACCTGAACATCAGCAGGAGAGGACTCTTTAAAGTAGAGACACTACATACTGATATACACCTGAGAATAAGCAGAGATACCATTTTCCAAAAGTAAAGCTTTTTTAGAAAACATTCAGGAAATGTTCCGTACATCCATCACCACATGATAACCCCTCCCCTCCACTTGGCCGGTGAGATCCCCTCGCTGAAGAGGAGGCGCAGGGAGCCTCAGACGGACGTCCACTGGCTGTCAGAGAGCGGCCTGATCGACTGCCTGGTTCTGCTGGGGCCCGGTCCACAGCAGGTCTTCAAACAGTACGCCCAGCTCACAGGTGTGTGTGTGTGTGTGTGTGTGTGTGTGTGTGTGTGTGTGTGTGTGTGTGTGTGTGTGTGTGTGCAGCACTCAGTTTGTGTTTTATTTCCTATTTAATTTTCCTATTTATTTATTTAATTAAAAAATATATATAAACATAAGACGTTAAGCTAAGAATCTGCAATAAAATAATAATAAATAAAATATATTTGTACAAACAAAGGAAGTTAAAGTCAAATGTCCAATAAAAAAAAAGAAATTCGTAAAATATTTATATATGCTTAAGAAGTTAAGAATTTGCATAAAAAGATGAAATAAAAAAACATTAATATAAACAAATGAAGTAAAAGTAAAATGTACAATAAAAAAATTGAAGACAAATATATATAAAGAAGTCAAGCTAAGAATGTACCTGTAAAAAAATAAATTAAAACAATGATATAATCAAAGGAGGTACATAATGGAGAAGACAATTAAAGTGGACACAAATGATAGGGACAGGTTAGTCAGGGGAAACAGATGATGGTGAGCACTACAGTGGGTAGGCTGATCTGAACAACATATATATATATACAATATATAATCTATATTACACCCCCCCCCCCTTCCTCTGCAGGGTTTCAGGCCCTTCCCCCTTTATTCTCTCTCGGGTACCATCAGTGCCGCTGGAACTACAACGATGAGGCCGACGTGAGGGCGGTGGACGCTGGATTCGATCACCACGACATCCCGTACGACGCTATCTGGCTGGACATCGAGCACACGGACGGGAAGCGGTACTTCACCTGGGACCCCGTGACCTTCCCAAATCCATCCGGCCTGCAGCGCCACCTGGAGGACAAGAAGAGGAAGGTGAGGTTCATTGGCATTTTTTGAAATTTGTATTTCCACATGTATATTTTCCACATGTATATATTTTTTATATTTTTTATCTACCCATCCATCCATCCATCCATCCATCCATCCATCCATCCATCCATCTATCATTTATCTATCCATCCATCCATCCATCCATCCATCCCTCCCTCCCTCCCTCCATCCATCCATCCATCCATCCATCCATCCATCCCTCCCTCCCTCCCTCCATCCATCCATCCATCCATCCATCCATCCCTCCCTCCCTCCATCCATCCATCCATCCATCCATCCATCCATCTATCATTTATCTATCCATCCATCCATCCATCCATCCATCCATCCCTCCCTCCCTCCCTCCCTCCATCCATCCATCCATCCATCCATCCATCCATCCATCCATCCCTCCCTCCCTCCCTCCCTCCATCCATCCATCCATCCATCCATCCTCCATCCATCCATCCATCCATCCATCCATCATCCATCCATCCATCCATCCATCTAAAAATAATATATATATACATTTTTTTCAGTTGGTTGTGATCAGTGACCCTCACATTAAGGTGGATCCTGATTGGTCGATGTACCGCGAGGCTAGAGACGGAGGACACTTCGTTAAAAACAGAGACGGGGAGATTTATCGAGGCTCCTGCTGGCCGGGTAAAGTTTCCCAAAAACACTATAAAGACTCAACAATTAAGCTTTTAATAACGTTTGTAGATGAATAGGTTAAACGTTTGTTCCATAAAATGTCAGAAAACTGGGATTAATGTTCATCCTACTTTCCTAAAGTCCAAGGTGTCTTTAAATATCTCGTTTCGTCTGTCCTAAACCTAAATATAATCACTTTTATATGATAGAAAAGTAGGAAATATTCATATTTAAGAGGCATAAAATATAATTTAAAGACATTTTTGATTAAAGATATGGGATTTAATGGTAGGTTATTCCTACTTCCTTTTTCTACATACAAATTGAAAAAATTGAAGGTATTTTTTATATATTTTTGAGCTCCTTCACACAAAGTAGACCATTTTTTTCTTGGCAGCTAGTTTTTGTTTTTTTCTCATTGTCTTTTTTATGAACCTCTCTCTCAGGTGAGTCCTCTTACCTGGACTTCAGCAGAGCAGACACTCGAGCGTGGTACTCCAGATGTTTCGGCCTGGATAAATACAAGGTGAGTGTAACAACCAAGCTAAGAGAAGCAACATAAACCAGATGTTTACAAACATTAGTGCCGCTATTGTTTAATATTCTTACTCAGTGAGTTTTTTTAAACTCATGTTTCTTTCTGACGCAGGGATCGACCTCCTCGTTGTTTGTGTGGAACGATATGAACGAACCGTCTGTATTTGACGGGCCAGAGCAGACGATGCCGAAAGACGCAGTGCATTATGGGGGCTGGGAACACCGGGAACTGCACAACCTGTACGGCTTCTACCAGGTGAGAGGGTAGAGAAACTGTTGGGAAAATACTGAATGTACTCTTCCAATATCAGAGTACACATGATAACAAAGGTATCCCAACTGTAGCTGTGTACATGACAGGATGTATGATTACCTAGAAGAGCATCAGAACTGTTTTAGGCATATGATAGCTATGTGATTAACATGATGATTCAGCCTCTATGGAGAGAGACATGAAGTGAAGAGACACAACAACAATCAAAACTGTGTAGCAGAGAACCAGGGGGTTACATTACAAATCTAGTTTTTAGTTGAAGTCTGATCTATACGGGTTTACAAACTCAATCCATCCCTTCCCACACTTGTCAAATGTGTCTGTCTTGAGTCTTAGAGCAAATGTTACATTTTCTACAATTGCATTTTCACGTCCTGCATATCTGACAGGTGTACGACCTGACTACCTGACAGTTATTAGTAAAGTACGTGCTGTGATTTTCTGCATTATACTCTCAGCACATGGCCACAGCAGACGGTCTGATAACTCGCTCCGGAGGATTAGAGCGACCCTTCATCCTGACTCGCTCCTTCTTCGCCGGCTCACAGAGATTTGGTATGTTTTTATATATTTATTTAATTTATACAAAGTGGACAAATGATGGCTGGCACATATCAGCACAATCGGTAAAGTAAAATTGTCTAGAAAGTCTAAATGATCATAATAATCCAGCTTTTATCTCCCTTCTCCTTTGAAGGCAAAGAGTAAAAAGTAATGTTAGGAGTGCAGAGAGCCTCTTAATTTGGATATCTGGTCAGGATTGTTGAGAAAAGGGTCACATTTCCCAGCCTAAATCTCTCCTTATGTTGCTTTAATTTGTTGGTGAAGCGCTTGAAAAGTTTACTTGCACCCGTTATTTTTTATCTTGTTGTTATTTGTGTTCTCTTTCCTTTTTAATGTATTTAAATATAATGTTATAAACGCTTTAATATATTTGTAAAGCCCTTTGAAGTGGCTTTATTTGAAATAAGCTCATCTTGCCTTTGTCATGATGTCTTTAGTGTTTTTTATAGGTTGTAAGCATCCTCTTTGTAGTGGTGTCCCCATGGTGGTTTGAGACCTGCAGTTTGTTGTAATGTTTCTCTTTGGGGTGCAGGAGCAGTTTGGACCGGGGACAACGTGGCGAGCTGGGAGTATCTGAAGGTCTCCGTCCCCATGCTGCTGTCGCTCAGCGTGGCCGGCATCGCTTTCTGTGGAGGTGAGTTCATGGTGGTCACCTATTGACCTTAAAGTGACCTTAAAGGTCACCTATTATGCAAAATCCACATCTTCATGTCTCTTCTACATCAACATGTGTCCCCTCTTCTTCATGTCTCTTCTTCATCAACATGTGTCCCCTCTTCTTCATGTCTCTTCTACATCAACATGTGTCCCCTCTTCTTCATGTCTCTTCTACATCAACATGTGTCCCCTCTTCTTCATGTCTCTTCTACATCAACATGTGTCCTCTCTGTGTAAAGAGACTCTGAAAGTTTCAGGAACAAAGATTCTCTCTCTTTTTGTCCTGATCCATTTCTATAAAAACCTGTCTGAAAATGAGCTGATCAGATTTTGGCCACTTTATGATGTCATAACGATGTTTTGGCTTGTGTAACCATTAGCCAATCACCAACCAAGGTAACCCCCCCCCCCACCTTATCACCTGAATCTCCTCCTAGAGCACCATTGTGTTCTTTTTAACCAAATCTCTCTCAGAGGGGCGTGGGGAGGGGCTCCTTATTTTCATCTAAAGTAACAGACAGAGAATCAGCACTTTGGAAACAGGGCTGAAACAGAGGGGATTATGGGATGCTGCAATGATCTGTTTGGTGTTTCAGCCAATCAGAGACAGGCTCTGTATATATCTGAGACCTATAATATATTGATGAAAAACAGTATAATAGGGGACCTTTAATGTTTTAGGCCAGACTGTAATTCTGTGATATTTCTGGTACCACTCACTCCATCCTCTCATACTGTCCTCCCTCCGTGTTTTTCAGCTGATGTCGGTGGTTTTGTTCAAAACCCGGACCCAGAGCTGTTGGTCCGATGGTACCAGGCGGCGGCGCTGCAGCCCTTCTTCAGAGGTCACTCTGCCAAGGAGACGAAGAGACGAGAGCCATGGCTGTTCGGAGAGGAGGTCACCGATAGGATCCGCACCGCCATCACACAGAGGTACACAAAGAATCACCATCAGAACAAGACAAGACTTAGGTGTATAATGGTGTGTACGAGCAAAAACGATTTAAAGGTCCCCTATTATACAGTTTTTCATCAATATATTATAGGTCTCAGATATATACAGAACATCTCTCTGATTGGCTGAAAAACCAAACAGATCTTTGCAGCATCCCATAATCCCCTCTGTTTCAGCCCTGTTTCCAAAGTGCTGATTCTCTGTCTGTTACTTTAGATGAAAATAAGGAGCCCCTCCCCACGCCCCTCTGAGAGAGATTTGGTTAAAAAGAACACAACGGTGCTCTAGGAGGAGATTCAGGTGATAAGGTGGGGGGGGGGTACCTTGGTTGGTGATTGGCTAATGGTTACACAAGCCAAAACATCATTATGACATAAAGTGGCCAAAATCTGATCAGCTCATTTTCAGACAGGTTTTTATAGAAATGGATCAGGACAAAAAGAGAGAGAATCTTTGTTCCTGAAACTTTCAGAGTCTCTTTACACAGAGGGGACACATGTTGATGTAGAAGAGACATGAAGAAGAGGGGACACATGTTGATGTAGAAGAGACATGAAGAAGAGGGGACACATGTTGATGTAGAAGAGACATGAAAAAGAGGGGACACATGTTGATGTAGAAGAGACATGAAGAAGAGGGGACACATGTTGATGTAGAAGAGACATGAAGAAGAGGGGACACATGTTGATGTAGAAGAGACATGAAGAAGAGGGGACACATGTTGATGTAGAAGAGACATGAAGAAGAGGGGACACATGCTGATGTAGAAGAGACATGAAGAAGAGGGGACACATGTTGATGTAGAAAAGACATGAAGAAGAGGGGACACATGTTGATGTAGAAGAGACATGAAGAAGAGGGGACACATGTTGATGTAGAAGAGACATGAAGAAGAGGGGACACATGTTGATGTAGAGGAGACATGAAGCAGAAGGGACACATGTTGATGTAGAAGAGACATGAAGAAGAGGGGACACATGTTGATGTAGAGGAGACATGAAGAAGAGGGGACACATGTTGATGTAGAGGAGACATGAAGAGGAGGGGACACATGTTGATGTAGAGGAGACATGGAAAAGTGGATTTTGCATAATAGGTCCCCTTTAAATAAAATCGACCTCAAAGTACTGTTTGTCACGTTGTTGTTGTTGTTGTTGTTGTGCTCTCAGGTACTGTTTGCTGCCGTACTGGTACACTCTGTTTCACCAGGCTCACACCTGTGGCCTGCCCCCCCTCAGGTGAGTCCTGCTGCCCTCTGCTGCTCACAAAACAAACAGATCCTCTTTCAAATAAATGTTAAAGCCGTCCAGAAGTCTATGAACATTGGATTCCCCCCGTACAGGCCTCTGTGGGTGGAGTTCCCGACAGAACAGAGCACCTTCACCGTGGACCACCAGTTCATGATCGGTGATAAATAACATTTTAATTATCTCTTTACACTGCAGTTATTTCACTTCTGTTATTCTCACTTTAACCGTCTTTTATTTTAATCCAGGAGGAGCTCTGCTGGCCTGTCCTGTAACTGAAGCTCAAGTTAAGGAGGTCAAAGTCTTACTTCCTGGGTCTAACGAGGTAAATATATTAATTAATGTTCTCATTAAGCAGTTCAGCGTGGATGATTTATTTACGATGTTTCTGATTCAGGTCTGGTACGATGTCCACTCCGCAGAGGAGTTTAAAGGAGGAAGGACTCTGAGTCTTCCTGTCACTCTGGACACAGTGAGCGTTTGTCTTTATACATACAATTTCAATAATAATAATTAATAATAATAATACAAAATTAAAGCTACAGGCTACATTTTTTTTGTTAATATGTAAAGGTTTGTATCTGTCGTTAAAAAATATTTCACATAAAATATAAAAAGGATTATAAGCATGCTATATGTATGCTATAACGTGTTTGTTTCATCTTTTAATAGAAACACAGAAATAGAAAAACTGAGTATATTTACATATATATAATATCATTCCCATTTATTGACATACATACACTTAAACATACCTTATGCTTTTATACATACAGCGCACAGTGTAAGAAATGACGGAAAAAATAACAACAAGGATGCAAAAAAATTGAAGATGCATCAAGTATTAAATACGATCATTATTGAAATTATTTTTTATGATGAGTTAATTATTAAATAATCCTCCCCACATACTTTATTTATATATTCAGATATATATATTCCCTGTGCTTCAGGTCCCTGTGTTCCAGCGTGGAGGCTCGGTGCTCTGCAGGGCCGCAGGACGTGTTTCCTGCACCGCTGACCTCCAGCTGCTGCCCCTCTCCATCACTGTGGCCCCTAACCCTCAGGTAAACATTAAAGGTCACCTATTACGCAAAATCCACTTTTCCCTGTCTCTTCTACATCAACATGTGTCCCCTCTTCTTCATGTCTCTTCTACATCAACATGTGTCCCCTCTGTGTAAAGAGACTCTGAAAGTTTCAGGAACAAAGATTCTCTCTTTTTGTCCTGATCCATTTATATAAAAACCTGTCTGAAAATGAGCTGATCAGATTTTGGCCACTTTATGATGTCACAACGATGTTTTGTCTTGTGAAACCATTAGCCAATCACCAACCAAGGTAACCCCCCCCCCACCTTATCACCTGAATCTCCTCCTAGAGCACCATTTTTTTTTTTTTAACCAAATATCTCTCAGAGGGGCGTGGGGAGTGGCTCCTTATTTTCATCTAAAGTAACAGACAGAGAATCAGCACTTTGGAAACAGGGCTGAAACAGAGGGGATTATGGGATGCTGCAAAGATCTGTTTGGTGTTTAGAGCCAATCAGAGACAGGCTCTGTATATATCTGAGACCTGTTGTTACGTCCCCACTAGGGGAAGAGGAAAAGCAACACACACCAGTTGGAATTGGTAATAATTACAAGGAGTTTATTTGTTACATCCCCACTAAGGTCTAGGGCAGTGGTTCTCACCTGGTGGGTCGCAGATGTGAAAAAAAAAAGTCAAACTTTTATTTTGAAGGCCCAATTTTCTAACGCTGTGCATGCAGTAGGCGTTGGACTGGAAGTACCGGAGACCATAAACGGTTTTGAAAACTTCTGTCACGTATTGATCATCTTCTCAATAAAAGAGATTGTTGCCGGAAGTCCCCACGGAGAATAACTTTGCGGTAGAACTATTCTTTATACATCCATGGGTACAACTTCAGATAAAAATGAACACATAATGAAATATGACCCCCGGTTTGATGATTGACAGGTCACAGAACAATGGGAGCTATCTACCCTTACCCACAATTTAAAGTAATTCACACAAACTCTCTCCTCTTTGCTCTTCTCTCTGTGAGGAGCAGCAAGCTGTCAGAACAAAGTGAAAAACAATGGCATCAAATATTATTAATATGTCGGGTAGTAATAGATGTATTTATTTTCTTCTCAGAGTGTACCAGAATGCGTAGTTTATATGTTAGTATTTCTAAAAATCTCCTGGGGGAGAATCCCCCAAGACCCCCCTTCTGGGGTTGGGTTTTCAGCATGTGTGCCTTTTTATGTTATACAGTTCAGCTTTGATTCCATCATCTCATTAAACCTTTTTTAAAAGCATACTTTAGTTATGTGAAGGGATATAAGGGATATATGCACTGTACTTCACTTTCATTAATATTGTATTCTGAAAAGCGTATATATATATATTACAGCACAATTTTTTTGTTGAATAGATTTGAGTGGTTCAAATTTCGGGTCGCGTTTAATTGACAAAGGAAAAAGTGGCTCCCGAGGCCTGACCAGTTGAGAACCACTGACACTGGAGTCAGCGTAAAGGTTTACAAAAAGGTTTATTCTTTGTGCAACAAAGAATACTGACCATAGATTCTCTTTAAGTGAGGAGGAGGAGGAGACAAAGGAGATTGTGCCAAACAAAAGAAAAAGTATAACAAAACCAGGCCTATCTCTACATCTATCCTCTGAAACCAAAGCTCAAACAAAAACCCTCACTAACTAAACTACTCAGAACTGGACAAAGCAAAATACAGGGGTGGCAACAATCCGCTAACCTAGTGTGTCTAACATTAGTTACCTACGTGATGAGGAATGTACAGGGTACCCCAGACTTACCTAACTCCTCCACCTCCCAACACACACACATTCACAAAGGTCAGAAAATGCAAAGTAGTATCAGTTTCTAACTAGAGAATGCAATTCCTGAAGAAATTGCTAGTGGGAATGCTTTATGCTGAAAAGCTGACGCTAAACTGCTATGCTGAAATGTAATGTGTAAGAAGAAAGTGAAGAATTTAGATTGAAATGATACATGAACACTGGGGGCTTGAATGTGTGATGAGAGAAGAAAAGAAAGTAAAAAGGCTTGGAAAAGCAGCAGAATATTTGAACTGCAAACTTTTGAACTAACTTGATGGCGAATGATCTGTCGCCATGCCAACGGCATTTGATGACATCCCATAATACGCTTAGATGCGTTGATGGCTGCATCGTTACCAAACCTGTGAAGTTTTGGGCCGTTTGGAGCATTTTCACTGAAGTTATGAGAAAACCGTGTTTCATGGCGAGCATTGTGTTGTTCAACGGCATTTGAAGAAATCTCAAAACTGTCACACATGTGAAGTTTGAACACTTTTTGAACATTTTCATAGGAGTTATAGCGACATCGTCTTTTATGGCGAGGGATGCGTTTCCATGGAAACGGCATATGACGAAACCCCATAATTGACATAGAGCTGTTGAGGGCTGGACCGTTAACCATTATCTGAAGTGTGGTGCTGTTTTGACCCTTTTCATAGGCGTTACGACAACATCGTGTTTTATGGCGAGGGATGCGTTTCCATGGAAACGGCATATGTTGAGATGTCAGATTTGACGTAGAGCTGTTGAGGCATGGAGAGGTGATATACAGGTGAAGATTGTGGGACGACCGGACCGTGTCCATTGGAGCTACAGCGACATCGTGTTTTATGGCGAGGGATGCGTTTCCATGGCAACAGCCTATGGTCAGATCTCAGATTTGGCGTAAAGCTGTTGAGGCATGGACCAGTGATATACAAGCGAAGTTTGGGGGACGATCGGACCGTGTCCATTGGAGTTACAACGACATCGTGTTTTATGGCGAGGGATGCGTTTCCATGGAAACGGCATATGATGACACCCCATAATTGACGTAGAGCTGTTGAGGGCAGGACCATTAACCATTATCTGAAGTCTGCTGCTCTGAGCATGTCAGTTGGAGTTATGACATCATCGTGTTCCATGACACAGGTGTTTAAAGGAATGTCTCCATCACTGTGGCCCCCACCCTCAGGTAATAATCATAATAATAACTTTGATTTATAAAGCGCATTTCAAGAAACCCAAGGATGCTTTACAATAGGACGACCGGCCTTTGGGGGGGACAGAAAGGAAAACAAATAAGAAGATAAAAAACTGAAATAAACTAAAGGCTGGTCACAAACATTTAGAGGAGAGAGTTGACTCCTTTAAGTTATCTTTAAAGGTCCCATGTCATGGCCATTTCTACTGATCATTATTCCATTGTTGAGGTCTACTAGAATAGATTTACATTGTTCAATGTTCCAAACTCACATTGGTTTCTCATACAGCATCTCTGTATAGTATGTGTATTCACTCTCTGTCCTAAACGGCTTGTTGGAGCTCCTGCCCCCCCTCCCTATGAGCCCAGTGGCCGTCTGCGAGACAGCGAGACACAGCCCGAAACCAGCCCGAACACACACACCGACTCACAGCCTCGCCACGTCCCGCCGTCTCAGGGAGGAGAAATCGGAGCTGCAGCTGAGAAAAGATTGAGTGTGTGTGTGGGAGGAAACTTAACCTAACGGCTCCACGGATTGGTCCATTTGGACCAATGGGTCCATTTGGGTATGGGCACGTCACCGTGACCAGGAAGAAAAAGAGAAATGTCCAACGAGGCGTTCTGGGGCAGCATAGACAGGTCTTCTCTGTGTTAGAGTTTGACTCGCTACAGGGTGTACTTTGAGGGTTTGTGACTCTGCAGACCGTTTACATGCAGAACAACCTTCATAACACACAAGGGGACGGGTAATAACCGGAGAAGCATGTATTGGGACCTTTAAAGGAAACATGGCTCTTCTATTCTATTCTTTATTACGATCCCCATTAGCACTAGCGTGAGCGTTGGCTTTGCTTTCTGGGTCTGCACACACACAAAACATACATAAAACAAAACAGCTTATCAGTTCATGCAATTTTACAATTCAGTATGAAGTGAAAACTAAAATGATCATCCTATTATAACCATCATTAAGCCCAACATATATTATACAATCAGTTGTACAGCCACAGTTCAATTATACTTTATGATACGGAGATGTTTTGCTGTGGATATAGGAGCTTTATTAAGGAGATTAGGTTTAGTTCACTAGCAGGAACCACGCCAAAACAGTGTGATGTTTGTACGTTTATTGAAGTAACATGTGAATGATATGAGGGGGGTGAAGGGATGTTCTGGGAGGACGAGCTGTGGTCCGGGCAGTGGGAGACTCAGAGTGGGGGTTCCGTCTCCTGCATGATCTGCGTGGGCTGATTACGGGCCCCCAGACGATACCTGGAATTAAAATGTTAGTATACACAGTATATAAATATGCACAGTTTAAAGTGCCAGTGAAGTGCATTTTTTTGCGCCAAAATGAAATGGCAGTTTCATTTCTTACATATAATTGTACCTGTTCATGGCTAAAATAATTTTTTAGGAAGTGTGAGGGACGAGATAAACATCGCAAATTTTTCAGAGTCTGAGCCTACCGCTGCTGCAGACGATAGCGGCTGTGACGTCACAAGATGGGCCCAGTTGTGATTGTAAACATGGCGGAGCCTTCGGAAAGTGATACTGGTGCGAGAGAAATGAGTGATTTTGACAGCTTTTCGGACAGGATAGATGAGGAAAGTGGCCATGGAAGTCAATTTAGTTGAGGACAATATTTTGTCATAGATCTAGAGTAGATCTACACACAGGATTGGCCATCACCTGATCATACATTCATCTGTTCATAGCATGATGCAACATTCATGTTCACATGCAGTGTTGTGCTAGTTACTGAAAACCAGTAACTAGTTACAATTACTAGTTACTTCACTACTTACACCAAAAAGTAATGCGTTACTGTGAAAAGTAACTTTTTAGTTACTTAAAAAAGGGCACCCATTAATGCCCTTATACTGTAGCCTTCATTTCAGTACTGTTATTGCATCGGAGAATAATACAACCTGTTGATCAACTTGACATGCATTTGCATCACTGAACTCTGCTAAGCAATGTGGTCTATACAAACACAAACACAAAGATATGTTTCAAAGTGCCAATCCAGCCGCTGTTGCTTAGGTGGAGGTGGAGTGGCGTCGGATGAGTCTGGGTCTGTGGTCTTAGCTACTAGCTTCGTCCCAGCATGTTGTTTCTGCAGATGTTTCAACAGATTTTAATTGCTGTTTTGGGCAGTCGATAGGATCTTTGACCCGCCAAGACACAACTTACATTTAACTAAAACGTTCTTTTCTTTGTGCTCGACAAAAGTGAAATAGTGAGAATATCTCCAGGCGGAGAAACTCGACTTGAGCTCTGCCGCCGCCATGATAGTCTTGTTAATAGACACAAACACAGTGGCCTTTATTTTTCATAAACAATCTACGAATCTACGAAACAATACACCAGCCACTCACCTTCATCTTTTGGGAACAGAAACATCGCCACTTCGGCAGAATTGACATTACCACAGCCAGCGGCAATGCATCGCTTCCCGTGTGTTTTTCCTCCCTTTTTCTTCACTGTCGCCTCCATTGTCAGGTTTCCTCGATTGGCAATCACTTCCAGTCGACTGCGAAACACTTTCCAATAAAATACTCGCTCAAAAACGTTGGTAAATTCCACTTTGAAACAGAGACAAAATGAACGGTGGTGAATGTAAACACTTCGGCTGAGCCCATCTTCTGACGTCACGCAGTAGATCGCAAGCCACGCCCACGAAGGCGGAGGTTTCCC
Organism: Dissostichus eleginoides; assembly: GCA_031216635.1. NCBI lineage: Eukaryota > Metazoa > Chordata > Actinopteri > Perciformes > Nototheniidae > Dissostichus > Dissostichus eleginoides. The sequence continues at coordinate 30,084,018 of CM062275.1, forward strand.
AGCGGAAAATTCCAACTCGTCAAATTCGTTGCTATTCCAACATCTTTTATATGGGTTCCAATGGACAATTTTGGTCATTACTATACGTATTAGCATAACAGATCATGCACCGGCGCACACTTCACTGGGTCTTTAAATATAAATGGTGACGGGCAGAGGATGAAGGGATGAGGGATGAGGGATGAAGGGATGAGGGATGTAGGGATGTAGGGATGAGGGATGTAGGGATGAAGGGATGAGGGATGAAGGGATGAGGGATGTAGGGATGAGGGATGTAGGGATGAGGGATGAAGGGATGAAGGGATGAGGAGTAGGGATGAAGGGATGAGGGATGAAGGGATGAGGGATGAAGGGATGAAGGGATGAGGGATGAAGGGATGAGGGATGAGGGATGTAGGGATGAAGGGATGAGGGATGAAGGGATGAGGGATGTAGGGATGAGGGATGGAGGGATGTAGAGATGAAGGGATGAGGGATGTAGGGATGAGGGATGTAGGGATGAGGGATGTAGGGATGAGGGATGAGCGATGTAGTGATGAAGGGATGAGGGATGAAGGGATGAGGGATGTAGGGATGAGGGATGTAGGGATGAAGGGATGAGGGATGAAGGGATGAGGGATGTAGGGATGTAGGGATGGAGGGATGTAGGGATGAGGGATGAAGGGATGAGGGATGAAGGGATGAGGGATGAGGGATGTAGGGATGAGGGATGAAGGGGTGAGGGATGTAGGGATGTAGGGATGTAGGGATGTTGAGGGGAGGGAGGGAAGAAGGGATGGATGGATGTATCGCTCGGTGTGAGTCGGAAGGGGAACTGTATGGGTAGAAGGGATGAGGGAGGTGGTGTATGGATGGATGGAGATGGGTTGAAAGCAAGCAGTGGCCGGAAGTTTTGCCGGATATAAATAGGGGTGGCCGTGGTTCGAGGCGGAGTTTTAGGCGTGGCCATGCTCCTGAACCTATGTTAACAATTTAACCTAATTTCTGATTATGATCCTCTCTTTTCTAAAATCACTGATGGCCAAAATATAAGACGTGTATGAAATGTGGACAAAACACTCAAAAGTGATCCCTTTTCTAGACTGAGGCGTAGATGCATTAACTTGTGAGTAAATCAATATGAATCTATACTCGTTGTGTTTGCAGGGTCTCGCTGACGGAGAGCTCTATCTGGACGACGGTCACTCCTTCAGATTCAGAGACAGGAAGTCCTTCAGCCGGCGGCGCTTCAGCTTCCGGTCCGACCGTCTGATCTGCCGGTGAGAAACACTGAGGAGGAGCGGACATTAAAAAAACATTTGTATTTCTTTTTGTATTTTTCATGTGCAAGTTACACTAAGAAATCATTTGCATTATCATTGTTATTATTGATCTTTGAAAGGGGATACAGAAACAAACACACTTTATTTATCGTGGGAGAGAAAGTCGGTTTCTGAAATTGATCACAGTTGCTCCATTTAACAATAGAAATTAAATGGAATTAAAAATGGAATAAAATAAATAAATGAATACAATTTTTAAAATATTATTAAATAAATTGTATTAAATTAAATAACAATAAACAAAATGTAAAGGGGACCTATCATGCAAAATGCACTTTTTGATGTCTTTTATACATCAAGATGTGTCCCCGGTGTGTCGGGGAACTCACGCAGCGTCAGAAAATATAACCCTCTCTCTTTTCCTCCGTACCCAAATCTCTAAAAACGGGGCTACAACGGAGCTGATCCAGATTTGCGTCCGATATGACGTAATATCTGAAATGTGGACCTACGGCCCTATCAGAAACGTTGCTATCAGAAACAATGCCCGACTGTTTTGGACGTAATATGGTCGGTGCATGTTTACATTAGCATCGCTAACACTCAGAGCTAACCTTTACTGGAGAGCATGTGTGTGAAGAAGCAGGAAATAAAAAGGAACTCACCTTGTGGTATAACCGGCAAGAGAGAAAGCCTTTGAGCTCCATACTGTTTCAGAGATGATCCTTGATAATCCATGATATGGCGTTTCATCACGGCAGTATTTAGTTTAGACAGTAGCTGCTGGGTCCCGCATGAGCTCAGCCCCCTCCTTTCTTATTTATCAATTTTTATTTCTTTAAAGCTTTATACCCCAAATCAGCACTTTAGAAACAGGAAGTGAAATAGAGGGGTATGAGGCATGGCTAGAATGGGTGATCTGTTTGGTATTTTGAGCAAAACACTTCATAGACATGTTTTTTATATTTTTTTATATATCTGAGACCTATGCTATTGCCTAAAAATAGCATGATAGGTGACCTTTAAATTAAATAACAATAAACAAAAGTTAAGGTAAACATGTGCACATGTAGCACAATACATATTATTTCTGTCAAACCTGACAACAATTATTCCAATTTCAAATTAAATTGTCACAAACTAAACTACGATCTTTGGTAGATATAATAATCAGAATTAATATTAAAACCACATTTAAATCCCTGGGTTGATTATGTATCGCCCCATAGGCAACGTTTGGTTTGTGCAGTCTCTGAATACATGACAAAAAAGTATTCCTCCCTACTTGTTCATATTAAAGAAAAGTGTCAAAAGAAAAGCGTGATGTTTAGTGTTAATAACTTCTGATAATATTTATTGTGTTTTCTCGCAGTGCTGCAGGTGAGGGGGAAACATTTGAGTGTGACACCGTCGTTCAGACGCTCACCGTCCTGGGACTGAAGAGAAAACCGTCCTCTGTGATCGTACACGTGAACGGTGAGGAGATCTAACATACATTCTTTTTGTATTTTGTATTTTTAACATCATTTAAATAATTGGGAAGTAATAAAACAATGTCATTTTCAGAGGTGGGAGAAGTACTCAGATCCTGTACTTGAGTAAAAGTAGAAGTACTCAGGTCTTGTACAAGAGTAAAAGTAGAAGTACTCAGATCTTGTACAAGAGTAAAAGTAGAAGTACTCAGATCTTGTACTTGAGTAAAAGTAGAAGTACTCAGATCTTGTACAAGAGTAAAAGTAGAAGTACTCAGGTCTTGTACTTGAGTAAAAGTAGAAGTACTCAGATCTTGTACTTGAGTAAAAGTAGAAGTATTCATATCTTGTACTTGAGTAAAAGTAGAAGTACTCAGATCTTGTACTTGAGTAAAAGTAGAAGTACTCAGATCTTGTACTTGAGTAAAAGTAGAAGTACCAGAGTGTAGGAATACTCTGTTACAGTAAAAGTCCTGCATTCAAAATGTTCCTCAAGTGAAAGTAGAAAAGTATTATCATCAAAATATAGTGAAAGTAGCGACAGTAAAAGTAGTCATTGTGCAGATTGGTCCATTTCAGAATAATATATATGATATGTTTTATAATGATTGATCATTCAAGTGTTCTCAAAGCTGGTAAAGGTGCAGCTAGTTTGAATGACTTTGTATACTGCAGGGTAGCTTGTGAATTTACTCCAGGTGGAACTAAAGTCTGATTTAACACTTGATTATATTTCACATCATTCATCCAGATCTGTGAAGTAACTAAAGGGATTAAACACATGTAGTGGAGGAAAAGTACAAAGAAGCAAACAATGGAAATACTCAAGTAAAGTACAAGTACCTCAACATTGTACTTAAGTACCGTACTTGAGTTAATGTTTTTAGTTACTTTACACCACTGGATAAGTAACATATTAGGGTTTGAAGCATTATAAGAATGTAGGTTTCTTTCCGCATAGCATTTAATTATTGCACAGAACAATTGCAGAAGAAAGTGTCTGTATCGCAGGTTATATTTTATGTATTTTTGTCAGTATACATATCTTTTAGAAGCCAATGTAAACTATAACGTTCGTTTTGTTGTTATTTACCCCCAGGTGCTGAAGATGTCTCGGCTGCGTTTGAGTTCCTGGAGAGCTGCTCTACGCTGACGGTGAAAGACCTGGAGCTCAGAGTGCTGACGGACTGGGAAATACAGATGTGTTAAAAAACTGTCAAAATATATCAGCTTCTGATTCCAGGTAAACAATGTCATTTTACAAAACGTGATCATATAGACTTAGGTGTTTAATTCATTACGAGGGTTGCCTTATGCTTTTATAATTGGTTTGTCTTTTAAACGGGTCTTTATTTGTTTATTGTATTGTTTTAAGTTTGAATTTGGGAATTAACTCTCACATAAATTATTAAAATGTTATAAAGACTGATTGTTGAGTCTTATTTTGAACAATTAAACCCAAAGCTCTACTTATTATTATTTATTATTTTGGTTGTTAATAATAATACATTATTACAATAAGGTTGTCATTATGTATACGGAAGGGGGTTAGGGCCACATGTGACATGTTTTTGAGATCTAAACAAAAGGGATTTTTGAGGAATCTGAATTTGGGGAATCTCAAAATTCTGACTTTTTTCTCAAACTTCAAAATAAATTCTGCTTTTTTCTCAAAACTCAAAATAAATTCTGCTTTTTTCTCAAAACTCCAAATAAATTCTGCTTTTTTCTCAAAACTCAAAATAAATTCTGCTTTTTTCTCAAAATTCTAAAAAGAATCTGACTTTTTACAAAAAATTCTAAATAAATTCTGACTTTTTTCAAAAAAAATCTAAATAAATTCTGACTTGTTTCTTCTCAGGATTCAGTTTTCTTTTCAGAATTTTGACTTTCTCTCTTTTTTATCAAAATTCTGAGATGAATGTCAAATTTCTGGCCTAATAAAAAAAAAATCATTTTCAGTCAGATCTAAATTACAGATCTTCCTCAATTCTGATAAACAAACTCTATTTTTAGAAGGTCTGTCATTATGATGACTTAGGGCTTCTTTTATATTTCCATCTCATCAGTGGAAGTGGATGTTATGATGCTCCATAGTTAGTCCGTAGATAGAGAGAGATTTTCGACATGGTGACATTTTTTTTACGGGAAACAGTCTACATGCCTGACCAAACGTTATGCTTCTTTAAGACCGGATAATCTAAGCCCTTTGACAACACAGGATATATTTTGTACCTGTGATAAAAATGGAGGAAGCTGCTCCTCTTGCTGCACGAACCAGCTGCAGTAACGCTGAGGCTGCTGGATGCTGAGCTCCATTGAAATCGGTATAATGGCTGAATACTTCTGCTGAGGCAGGCCATCCACAGGGTCACTCTTTGCCCCCCGGACCCTTTGTGTCCCCCAACAATGATGCACCAGCCCCATGGCCACGGACACACAGCATTGTCTTCTGCAGCCAATGGGAGAGCAACAAATACTCTTAATTATGTGATGTGTACGGCTTCTGTGCATACGTGTGTAAATGCACAGGTGAATTCAGGTGGAGTCTTTCACTGAGATCTACTCTGTGACGAAGGGGAGGGGGACGTCACCCAAAGAAGGAGCCAATCACACATTAGCTGTTTGGATTTATGCCAGGGCTTTTGGGGATTTGAAGACTTCAGTACAAGTGGCAAAAGCCAGGTTTTAAAAAAAAAAAAAGTCGACGAGATGCCGTACACACCGTCGGGCTTTTTCTGCGACCGGCTGATCCGGGAGCGAGAGCGCAGAGACGGGGAAGGGTCTCTGAACAAACCCCTGCGCTTCAACGGACAGGACTTCAGCGTCCTGCGCCAGGAGTGTCTGCAGAAGAAGAATCTGTTCGAGGATGAGTCTTTCCCCGCCACCGTGGAGTCTCTGGGCTTCAAGGAGCTGGGGCACAAGTCCAACAAGGTCAAGAACATCGTCTGGAAGAGGCCCAAGGTAGGAGGAATGAGAGAGGGGGATCAAATATCTCACCTGTATCACACCTGGAGGGAGGCTGTGGCTCAGGGTGATGGGTTGTCTTTTAATGGGTTGGCGGTTTGATTCCCGGTCCATACAACTGCTTTTCGAAGTCACTGTGGTTAAAAACGTCACTTAAATGTAAAAAAAACATTGTGGAAAACTAAAATGCTGCGGTGGGATTTTCAGAATCAGAAGACCTGATTTATCCCGTATCATTTTTTATAAAGTTGTATTCAAATTGTATTTTACTATCTATATATATATATATCTTTTTAATGGAGCAGCTGTAACAAAATCCAATCCCCCCGTGGGGTCAAAAAAGTTTTTCTTATACTGAAAATATAGGAGATGGAAAATAACAAATGTATTTTTATTAAATATCGAACATTACAATTTTCATTTCTCTATGTTTCTAAATACTGTTTATCTTTTTACTTTTGATTCCTTTTTCCATTACATTTTTTTATTTAAAAATGGAGCAACTGTGACAAAATGCAATTCCTGATTCTGACTCTAAAAGGAAAATGGGCAAACTGAGGAAATGCTCACTAAATTGAAAATCAAGTATTAAAAAAAACAATATTCAAACCAAAAAAAGTCCAAAACAAATCATTTAAAATAATATATTTGTTGTAAACATATGACATTAAAATACAAATGTATAAGATGTATATTCAAATATAAAATGTGACGTAGTGGTATTAATATTATGTGTTTACCTGGAGATGCTCAGGTTAACTGAAATGTATTAACTCTATTGCCACACAACCTTTTTACCATTTAGAGACGACTATAATTTAGCATTCGACAAAAATCCCATGACTCACAGGATCTAGAAAAAAGCTGATGTGACATTGATTTAGCTGTAATGTCATGGAAGTTTCATCTTTTTAGAAATAACTATATAACTAAGTACTTGAAATAAATCTCCAGATGTCGAAAATCACAATTTATCTTTTGTTAACTTTGATTTCGCTCTTCTTTCTGTGTGCAGGAGATCTGTGAGAACCCTCAGTTCATCGTCGGAGGAGCCAGCAGGACAGACATCTGCCAGGGAGATCTGGGTACACACACACACACACACACACACACACACACACACACACACACACACACACACACACCTCTGCCTACAGTGGCCTCCACATATTGTGCTCACTCTTTTTGAAGGGAATTCATCTAGCAGCACTTCTCATTGTTTTGCAGTTCAGACAGAAAATAAAGGGACAACGCACAGTGTGAAAAAATTACATTGTTTTAGGTCACACACACCACACACACCTGGTCAATCAGAAAAAACACACACGTCAGCACTCTGCGGTGGTCTTTTTCCTCTAAAAACACACAAAAAAACAGCTGTTTCTGCTAAAAGGAAAAAAGACAAATGATTTCAAACAGAATACTTTTTGGGAGGTCTCACCAAAGTTTAAACGATCCGCATTGTTACAAATGGTTTGATATTTCACTGTCACCAAAACGGCTGAGCCGTAAAAAGTCCAAAAAGTCACTGATTCGGCCTTAATTGGTATTTAAATGATTCCTTCTACAGTCTTGGGAAGTATGATTTTATGAATCACTCTTTTATGACAATTGAATGTAATTCTTCTCACATTAAAGTCATGCAGGTTAGGATAGAGGAATCAACACAACTCATATTTACTTTATCATTGCCTGATACACAGTCTGTAAACTAGTGATGACCTGGAGAGATATTTAAGGTTACAGGCATTCAGGCAATGTCTGATACCTTTTATTTATGTAATGAGTTACTGAATGTCTTTGTATCTGGTATAGGCCGGCTTTAGTGTTTCCTGTGTGAGACAAATGTATGTATATAAAAAAAGAACGATCACATTCAAGGGAATTAAAATGGAAATTATTTCCTGTGTTCAGGTGCATTAACATGATGTTATTTCCTGTGTTCAGGTGCATTAACATGATGTTACTTCCTGTGTTCAGGTGCATTAACATGATGTTACTTCCTGTGTTCAGGTGCATTAACATGATGTTATTCTCTGTGTTCAGGTGCATTAACATGATGTTATTCTCTGTGTTCAGGTGCATTAACATGATGTTACTTCCTGTGTTCAGGTGCATTAACATGATGTTATTCTCTGTGTTCAGGTGCATTAACATGATGTTACTTCCTGTGTTCAGGTGCATTAACATGATGTTATTCTCTGTGTTCAGGTGCATTAACATGATGTTACTTCCTGTGTTCAGGTGCATTAACATGATGTTACTTCCTGTGTTCAGGTGCATTAACATGATGTTACTTCCTGTGTTCAGGTGCATTAACATGATGTTGTTTCAGGTGACTGCTGGCTGCTGGCGGCCATCGCCTGCCTGACGCTGTACGAGAAGCTTCTCTACCGAGTGGTTCCTCAGGAGCAGAGCTTCTCTGACGGATATGGAGGCATCTTCCACTTCCAGGTCAGAATACAACATCTAATTATCAGATATTCAGTCCTGCATCTAGCTTTGTATCCTCCTTCATATTAAGTATTAAGTCATTTCTCCTGAAACAGTGGCTGCCCTTTTAATTGGTTTGGTTTCAGTCAGTTGCTGTTCACTGACGTCATATCGGCCGCAAATCTGGATCAGCTCCGTTGTTCCCCCGTTTTTAGAGATTTGGGTACGGAGGAAAAGAGAGAGGGTTTTATTTTCTGACGCTGCGTGAGTTCCCGACACACCGGGGACACATCTTCATGTATAAAAGACATCAAAAAGTGCATTTTGCATGATAGGTCCCCTTTAAAACCTTTGAATCTTGAATCTTTAAATCTAAATGTTATAGAAGTCGAAGGAATGTAAGTATACATATTCTTTCTCCTTCCTCCTTGCAGTTCTGGCGTTATGGGGACTGGGTGGACGTGGTTATCGACGACCGCATCCCGACCTTCAACAACCAGCTGGTCTTCACTAAGTCAGCTGAGAGGAACGAGTTCTGGAGCGCGCTGCTGGAGAAGGCCTACGCCAAGTCAGTGTTCATTCATCTGTATATTAATATAAGTACTGGGTGATTTCTACTTCTGTTTACAGTCACTACACATATGAAGAAGCAATGTTTTGTGGCAGATTTGTGATTCAGAAAGGTTGTAGCTGCATACAGTAAAGTCATATTTTTTGTAATTTCTCAAGACATAATTTTATTGTAAGCTTATATTCTTATTTTTTTCGTATTTATTTAATTTCTAAAACGGAGCAACTGTAACAAAATGACCCTCAGGGATTTATGAAATAATATTGTGGGGGAAACTTCTGAAGCAATGGGAGTCAGGACTCAGAGAGACACGAGGAGGGCTGGAGCTTTGATGGCAAACACTGACGGTTTATTTGGAGCTTCGGCCGGAGAATTCACAAGACATGTCACGGGCCACGGTCTGACCACACGGAAGAGATGCCACATCAATTCTGAAGACCCTCCTGTAGCTCCAGGTTTTAACTATTCAGAGTGTAATAATCAACATTCTTCAATAGATAGACTAAACAGCTGAGGACACTGAATCACATTTGTTGTCGCTTATGGCTCGAGGTCATCTACACCCCGAGAAGGATGTGTTCCAGGTGTCCCACAACAATAACTATCTCTGACAGAGAGTTGCCCGGTCACAAACTGGTGACATCAACAAAATGCTAGGGCAGCCCCTCCTTAAGGGAGATAACGGCTGCCAAGGCTGGTCAGCTGCGTCAGAGGGCGAAGGAGGAGGACATGTAGGGCGAAATTATTCCCTGACAAATATGAGGTAGAAAGTAACTTTATTTAACCAATAGAGTGTCTAACTAAGATTAAATATATCAGCCGAAAAAGAGTACTATTAAATAAATGTACTATTAATTAATTCTCAGATTCAGAATACTTTATTAATCCTGGGAGAAATTGGGGTTGTTACAGTAAAACATAATAAAATAATAAATAAATAAATATCAAAATAAACATACAAAGTTAAAGTAAGAATGTGCAATTAATAGGTAAAATAAATCTAATTAAATAAAGATAATTATGTTCAATTAGGATGTTTTATTTATGTTAAAATATCCCATCAAAAGGATATTAAGGCTGAGTTGCACAGTGCATTTACAGGCTGTTCTCCTGTTCTCCTGTTCTCCTTGCTCTCCTCAGGCTCCACGGCTCCTACGAGGCTCTGAAGGGAGGAAACACCACGGAGGCCATGGAGGATTTCACCGGGGGGGTCACTGAGTTCTACGAGATGAAGGAGGCGCCCAAGGAGCTCTACAAGATCATGAAGAAAGCTCTGGAGAGGGGCTCGCTCATGGGCTGCTCCATCGACGTGAGTACTGACAACACTGTATATAAATACATTTTATTAATACTGTATATATGATCAGGACATGGTGGTCAATAGCCTCTTTCAAACCAAGCACTTGGTGCCCAGCACTTGGTGCCCAGCACTGGTGCCCCCATGGAACTAAGTACAGATCGCGTTCACACCGGAATAAATTCCCTGAGGGAAGATTACGCAAATGAGCCGCTGACGTCACTTCTTCTTCTTCTGCTTTGGGTTTACTGGCAGGCCGCAAACCACTTCACGGCGTATACTGCCACCCGAAGTCCCCGGCCGGAAGTCCCCGGAGTTGGGGACTGGCTTCAGTAGAAGCTGCAGGGAGTCCCAGCAGCTTCTACTGAAGCCTTCCGAGTAAATCGCCAGAACGGCGACACCGCCTCATCTCCACCGCTCCCATGTTTTCTTTTGTGTTGCCATAAGTTATTCTCTCTCCGTTGGTGCGCAGGGCTAATGCTAATGCTAATAATGCTAATGCCACAAAACTTTTCAGAGTTTTACGGGGCGTGGTTTGCAATTCGCCCAGCCAATCGAAATTGGTACTTTTTTCTCCCCAGGAAGGTACCACCTCTCTAGCAGGCACTAAAAAGGGGGGTAAAAGTTCTTTGAACTAAGTTCTCTTTTTGGTGTGAACGCAAAATTCTAGGCACTAACGGAACTAAACGGGAAAAGTACGGGAAAAGTACTCCGGTGTGAACGCGCCTAATGATGAATGGCTAGTAACCTTTCTATATTACCTGCACTTTATGTTCTTACTCTGGACATAGAGACATATATTTAACTATATCTATATATGTACATTTACATCTACATATGTACCTGTTTATACTTTTTTTATAGAAAGACTGGATAATGTTCATTTAATAACTTTTGATATGTCCAGGCATCTAGGGCCAACTACTTCATTTAATTAGTTATATTATTTATTCTTACCATCTTTGTGTGGTTTCTACTCTTTCCTGTCTGCCACTATTGATTTTTAGCAACTGTATCTCTATGGGTTAAAGATAGTTTAACAAACTAAGATTAAAAAACCTTTAGAAAATCTCAAGAAATTCAGATTTATTGCAATAAAGTGGAATAAGTGTGTGTATATGCATCAAGATATAAAAACAAATCAGGGCAAATTAAAAGGTTTTTTTTAGGTTTTAAGAATACATGTAAAAGATTCTGCAAACCTTTAGGTAAAATGTTTCATGTGTATATCATTTTTACTTATTAATTCAGAGTTTTCCTTTAAATAAAGTGTTGTTTTGAATATTTCTGCAATATAAACGTGTGTAATTGTGCCTGCAGTCGCTGGTTCCGGCGCGCTTTGAGACTCGTACGGTGACGGGACTCGTGAAGGGCCACGCCTACTCTGTGACCGCCGTGGAGGAGGTGAACAAGAAATACATATCTTTTATAATGTAATTATCTCGGATAGTTTTTACCTCTGTGTCCTGCAGGGCTGCACACACACAGTCACAATGCCAGGTTGTTTACATGTGATAATGTCGTCCCTTAGTGCAAGCCGTCTCAGCTAAAAGAGTCTAAGGTGCGTCTGGTGCGTCTCAGGAACCCCTGGGGACAGGTGGAGTGGAACGGACCCTGGAGCGACAAGTAACCGCCTCTCACTACATTAAATGAAATATATATATTCATTTTCAGCCTTTTGAGTTAGGAGCTGGAGTTTGATGAAGTGTCATGTCTTAAATTCTATTTTAAAATCTTAAAATAGAAATATCAGATATCAAAACATTTTTCCACTTTAGCCCTTATTATTACTACCAAATGCGTATACATTTTGAGAGTTTTAACCCTTTAAATTCCAGTTTGTTTACATCCTTACTGCATGTTTCCCGTCCTCTCCCAGCTCTAAGGAGTGGACGACGCTCTCTAAGACGGAGAAAGAGAAGCTGCAGCATCAGAGCGCAGAGGACGGAGAGTTCTGGTGAGAACAGTTTTAAAACCATTAAAAAAAATAAGTGCAGTACACCTGAATTTGAAAGTGTAAGAGTTGTGGTTTTAAAGTGTGGTAGTATTGTGCAGACGTCTTACTTTAATTCCCATGGTGTCCCGATGTTTTTTCCAGGATGTCTTTCGAGGACTTCAAGAAGAACTACACTAAGATCGAGATCTGTAACCTGACCCCGGACGCTCTGGAGGACGATAAGATCCACAAGTGGACGGTGTCGGTGAACGAGGGCCGCTGGGTGAGGGGCTGCTCGGCCGGGGGCTGCAGGAACTACCCAGGTACCCTGCTCTAAAACACTGGACAAGTGTAAAGTGGCATCAAATAATAACAAATACAACTTTCAAAACAACAAGTAATTAATAAAAACTATGTATTGAAAACTATACTTTTGAAAGGACATCCATAACAGACTTACAAATGATTTGTCTAATATATCATATTCAAACTACTAGTATATAGACTTTCCTTGCACTATTTTAACTATTGTATCAGTTGTATTGTGTTGCTCTGTTGGAGGAACCTGTGACCTCAGATTTCCATTGACATATCTACACTGTAGCTATGTACACATGACAATCAAATCCTTGAAACTTGAATCTATTGAAGAACAATGCAGGAAAACACTTAAATTAAATGAAAAATAAATTAAAAAAAAATATTTTAAAATGTCTCATGAGCATTTCAGTAAAAACCCTTTTTCAGAAATTAGAGAAATATAAAATAAAATGCTAAATGTCCCTTTAAATGTTCTGCAGACACGTTCTGGACGAACCCCCAGTACCGCCTGCGGCTGCTGGAGGAGGACGACGACCCCGAGGACAACGAGGTGGGCTGCACCTTCGTGGTGGCGCTGATGCAGAAGAACCGGCGGAAAGAGAGGAAGATGGGAGCCAACCTGTTCACCATCGGGTTCGCCATCTACGAGGTGATCTCACTCTTCATCAGTAATGTGGGACTTTAGTGAGAAATCCCAGAAGGGTGCTGCCGAATTATGAGCCACAAAGAATCTAAATGAATGATCATGACAATATTTAAACTGTCAGCAGCGGCGTGGTGTTGGGGGCACTTTATGTAAGAAATGTAAGAGTACAGAGTATGGGGAGAGGGGCTATATGTTGTGGAGAAAACTCAGGATTTCCGAGATTAATTATGTACATTTACAAGATAAAGAGTGCTTCACTTTGGTCGGATCAACCTCATCTCTCCACAGATGCCACGTCTTGTTGTGTCTCTGCCTGCAGTCTGTTAAATAATCTAAATATACTTGGCTAATTGATAAGAAAATCAAGAGTTTTGCGATTCATTTTGTCGTAAATGTGTATGCTTTTACTCAATCATTTACCACTTTAATCTCAGAAAATATCTAAAAAAAGATTTGGAATACAACCCCTTCTCCTCTGGCCATCTGTTTCATATTTATATTATAAATACATTATATATTATAATACAGCATTTATCACATTGACACAAAGAGAATTAGCTTTTGTATTTGCACCCTTTAATGACCCAAACACTGACCTTTCCTCGGTTTCTCTGCAGGTGCCAAAGGAGGTAAGGAGGAGTTAGAGGAACTGGAGCAGCCGTCTGCGAGTTAAACACATCATACTATTTTAGCTTCGTTATATGAGTGTTTCTAGTCATGTTTCGGGACCCCTCCCCCTCTTTAGATGCACGGCAACAAGCAGCACATGCAGAAGGACTTCTTCCTCTTGACCTCCTCCAAGGCGCGCTGTAAATCCTACATCAACCTGCGGGAGGTGACGCAGCGTTTCCGCCTGAGCCCGGGGGAATACGTGATCGTTCCCTCGACCTACGAGCCCCACCAGGAGGGCGAGTTCATCCTGAGGGTCTTCAGCGAGAAGAAGAACACCTCAGAGTGAGTGGGGGGGGGGAGGGGGGGAGGATTATTAGAATCAGATAGAGATGTGTGACTTTACCTCATTCATGTTGATGTTTCTAAGCAGGGCTGGGTGTTGAGATTCTACAGAGCATGATTGGCTAATGGCTTTAATAGAAGTTATTACAGGATATTGAGAGGGAGTAAAACATGTGGCGTCACACGCAGATCAAGAGAACGTTTCAGTACATTTTAACCTGATTATTTATTGAATTTCTCCCTCTTAAAGACTTGCAACACTGCTTTAGGGCTGCAGGTTAATATTGTTTTATACAAAAGCTAGTTAAAAATGTCCATTTTCTCTCGTTTTGTCAAAACCACAATTCAAAACTTGAAGATATTTGGTATTGACATGTGTAGTAAATCAAAGTGGTTTGATTCCTGTTTAAATCCAAACTCTAGAAATGCCCTTTGAAGCTGATAAAGAGTCTATTTTGGCTCAAACGTACCTTTCTATTAAGGATGCATGATATTGGAATTTAGATTTTCAATATGTTGATATTTTCCAGCTCATTTTGGCTGATTGTCTTACAGATATAAGTGGAATTAATTCATACATAAAATACAATAATTTGCAAAATAAGAAAAGTGCTTTGACACCTTTTTTAGGTAAACGCAAAAAACAGGTCATTTTTCATTTAAAGGGGACCTATCATGCAAAATGCACTTTGTGATCTCTTTTATACATAACTATGTGTCCCCGGTGTGTCAGGGAACTCACGCAGCGTCAGAAAATAAAACCCTCTCTCTTTTCCTCCGTACCCAAATCTCTAAAAACGGGGCTACAACGGAGCTGATCCAGATTTGCGTCCGATATGACGTAATATCTGAAATGTGGACCCACGGGCCTATCAGAAACGTTGCTATCAGAAACAATGCCCGACTGTTTTGGACGTAATATGGTCGCTGTTTACATTAGCATCGCTAACACTCAGAGCTAACCTGTACTGGAGAGCATGTGTGTGAAGAAGCAGGAAATAAAAAGGAACTCACCTTGTGGTATAACCGGCAAGAGAGAAAGCCTTTGAGCTCCATACTGCTTCAGAAAGAATCCTTGATAATCCATGATATGGCGTTTCATCACGGCAGTATTTAGTTTAGACAGTAGCTGCCGGGTCCCACATGAGCTCAGACCCCTCCTTTTTTATTTATCAATTTTTATATTTTTTAAAGCTTTATACCCAAAATCAGCACTTTAGAAACAGGAAGTGAAATAGAGGGATATGAGGCATGGCTAGAATGGGTGATCTGTTTGGTATTTTGAGCAAAACACTTATAGACATGTTTTTTTAATATATGTTTATATATCTGAGACCTATGCTATTGCCTAAAAATAGCATGATAGGTGACCTTTAAAAAGCCTTTATCTGCAGAAAACAAATACACGTTGATGTCGTTGTTATTTTCTAATATAACAAAATTGAAATTGAAAAGAAGCGTACAAACAGTGTTGAAAGTCTTTATGAAAAATGTGCCCTAACCGTAGCCCTCGAGACAAGAAGCTAAACAACACTTAGAGTCTCTAATGTTATGTTTTATGGATAATGACATTCAAAATATTTTTCACCAAATTGATCCCAAAAATTATCCTTAAAAAAACTCAAATTCAGCCACATGTGCAACAATACCCAGCCCTACTTGCACTGCGGGGGGTGTGTGTGTGTGTGTGTGTGTGTGTGTGTGTGTGTGTGTGTGTGTGTGTGTGTGTGTGTGTGTGTGTGTGTGTGTGTGTGTGTGTGTGTGTGTGTGTGTGTGTGTGTGTGTGTGTGTGTGTGTGTGTGTGTGTGTGTGTGTGTGTGTGTGTGTGTGTGTGTGTGTGTGTGTGTGTGTGTGTGTGTGGGGTTTTATTCCATGTTTGGTGGGTGGGGCACAAACACCAAGAACAAACCATTTTAACGGCGATTTGATTTGTAGAACTGGAAGAAATCGGCCCCAGTTCGAAGCTGTTATGGAATCTTTTTTAGGACAAGCGACTTCAGATTTGGGCAATCTCTGGTAACTTTTCAAAATATTCAATATCTGCATT
>CM062275.1:30104923-30254923 GCA_031216635.1 Dissostichus eleginoides
TATTTGTTCGCCTTACATTAAGTATGAAGTACAATTAAATGGATAATGCTACTTATGTGCAATATATATGTTTACCGTAAATAGCTCTGCCTTTTATACTTTCACCAGGCCGCTATATCGCTTTTAAACTGTGTATTTTATGCATGCTTCTTGAGTGATTTATTAAGATATGAAGCTGACTTTGGCTCTTTGCTGTAACAATCGTACATTTCCCCTCCTGTGGATCCAATAACGGTATTCTGAAATAGCCAAGTAAAAGGTATATGTATGTCTCATCAGTCCTCCAATACATTTACTTAGTTATATTCCTCCGCTGGTTTAAACTATAGTGTTTTTATTTCACTATAAAGACATGAAATGTTATATTTTGTGTGTCTTCCAGGGAATCTTTAAGCACTATAACGCCGATCAGTTCGGCAGCATCAACAGCTACGAGATGAGGAACGCTGTCAACGATGCAGGTAACAAATCATTACTTTATTTATCAGTTCATCCACTTTACAAAAACACTGATTTACTTCAAAAAAATCAACATATCATTTGAGTTTTTTCTGCCCAGGTGAAGAGATATCTGTGTATTGACTCTTTGATTGCACTGCATGGATGGATGTCATGATGATGGAAATAAATATATCTAAAAAATCCCCCGTAGCATTTAGCATTGTAAACAAAATTGCATTTAAAGGGGACCTATCATGCAAAATGCACTTTTTGATGTCTTTAATAAATATGTGTCCCCGGTGCGTCGGGGAACTCACGCAGCGTCAGAAATAAAACCCTCTCTCTTTTCCTCCGTACCCAAATCTCTAAAAACGGGGGAACAACGGAGCTGATCCAGATTTGCGTCCGATATGACGTAATATCTGAAATGTGGACCCACGGCCCTATCAGAAACGTTGCTATCAGAAACAATGCCCGACTGTTTTGGACGTAATATGGTCGGTGTTTACATTAGCATCGCTAACACTCAGAGCTAACCTGTACTGGAGAGCATGTGTGTGAAGAAGCAGGAAATAAAAAGGAACTCACCTTGTGGTATAACCGGCAAGAGAGAAAGCCTTTGAGCTCCATACTGTTTCAGAAATAATCCTTGATAATCCATGATATGGCGTTTCATCACGGCAGTATTTAGTTTAGACAGTAGCTGCCGGGTCCCGCATGAGCTCAGACCCCTCCTCTTTTATTTTTTATCAATTTTTTCTTTTTTTTTAAAGCTTTATACCCAGAATCAGCACTTTTGAAACAGGAAGTGAAATAGAGGGATATGAGGCATGGCTAGAATGGGTGATCTGTTTGGTATTTTGAGCAAAACACTTCATAGACATGTTTTTTATATATTTGTATATATCTGAGACCTATGCTATTGCCTAGAAATAGCATGACAGGTGACCTTTAAATTATCTATGTAATACATTATATCAGTTTTATAGCAGTGGGGGCATTTTTGTCATCCAGGATAACGAGTAGATGTTTAATTATTATCACTTATTTTGATCTGACACAAAAATGCATCAAAATAAATGTTGATGCTCGTTGACATTGAAAATACTCCTACTACTGAAGTGAAATTAAGTCTGGTTTTATCACAGCTTTGAAAGATTAACTATGAATCTGGAAAGACACGTTTTAAAAAAAGGCAGATTTCTCAAAACCTCAGCCAGTAAATCCAAAAATATAAACAACAACATAGTTAAAGGTGTTTCTGTACATTTGATGAACTGAGTTGTTGTTATTTACCATATTTATTGTTGATTTAACAATTAAAATGGTACTTAAGTAAATCATATTTTTAAATTTAAAGTTGTTGTTATTTACAATATCTATTATTATACCACTAGAAAGAAAATACTGAATGGTTTGAGGATTTGAAAAAGCTGCTAAAAAGTAGATTTTTATGCTCTATTTTTTATTTGCACCAGTAATGGTTTGGCAAAGCGTAAAACCTGACGCATGAAATATTATAAAATGCTCCATGAAAGCAGTAAATATATCAGTCATGGACTTATTAACCTTAAAGCTAATTAGCTTAACATTTAGCTGCATGCTACACTTAGAAACCTGATATTTAATTCAATGTAATCTGTGTTGTTGGGATGATTGTTGACGTGTGCACATGAACTCACCCCCCTAATGTTCTCTTCACTGTACAGTCATGTGTCTTGTGTCCCGCTCAGGCTTCCGTCTCAACAACCAGCTGTATGACATCATCACCATGCGCTACGCCAACGAGAACATGAACATCGACTTCGACAGTTTCATCAGCTGTCTGGTGCGACTCGAGGCCATGTTCAGTGAGTCGCTGCTGCACCAACTCCATCACTGACACACGTGGGGGCGTTCCAATATGCACACCAACACACTATGAAGCATGCCAGAAATACAAAAGGCCAAAAGTGCCAGGATATCCAAATGTCTCTGGTCACACTTTGCCGTTTTCATGGCACATTCACATTCATGCCTCTTCTGGCTACTCTGACCCACACTCTTTAAATAGAGAATATATACAGAGGGAGTATGTCCCAATTGTATGCATACTGTATGCAACAGTACACACTTAGTTATGGAAGCCATAGTATGTACTAAAGGTATTTGTATCTGAATCTGTATATATTTGTTGCAACAGCTTAAGAACGACCGCCTGATTGGGTTATATAAATACAAATTGAACGATTTATTTTATTGAATGTGTGGCAGTACAAGCTCCCCCCCGATCTCATCTGATGAGGGGAGTTGATACATCTCTCCCTCATCAAAAGGGAAAGACAATACCTACCGAACATTACTGGACTGCCACTGAAGAAAGGTGTTATATTGTATTGCTCTGAGCATTTAAACAACAAGTCACAGTGTTTGTGTGACGACAAAGGAAACCGTTTGGAGCTTCTTGAGCATAATCCTCCTCTTGTGAGAAAAAATAAGTACAATTTATGTGTTTTTGCTGTACTTTTTGCAGCAGTATCAATAACTTACTGTAACTGTAAGTATTCTTGTTCAGGGTTTTTGGATGAGGTGGATCACACTTTTCTTGTTGTTGTTTTGTGTCTCCAGGGGCGTTCCAGGCCTTCGATCAGGACGGAGACGGTACCATTAGACTCAGTGTCCTGGAGGTGAGATTTAAACTTACCACCTGTGTCTCAGTACACGTGCATTTAAATAAAGCATCGACCTGCAGCAGTATCTGTGGAATGAGGTTTGCATTGTAATATGAATGAGAAAAGACGGTCTTCCTGGTTGAACTTGCGCTGAGCAGAAATGTACACCATGGTAATAAACGTGAAATTGCTGGAGTTTATATTGCACAAAGTTTTAAATGTACTGTTATTGCACATCAGGAGTATTCCAGTTTCTGTGTGGGGGGTTTACCTCGGGCCATTATGGTTGTACAGCTTGACCGCTGCAGGAAGGGAGGACATGTTCATAATAAGTGAATTGATATTGTATTTCCCCTCTTCTTCCTCAGTGGCTCCAGCTGACCATGTACGCCTGAAGAGGCTCCTCCTCCTCCAGGTGAGATCCACGAGGACCAGACCTGCCGCCTTTACCTCAAACTCAGTGTGCCGTCGTTAGCTCTCATCATCCTCACCTTCAGACCGAAAACCTCCCCCCCCCCACATCTGCTCTTCCTCTCCAGAAATGTCCACCATGCCTCACTCTTCATAGCGCCTCTGTGTAGGTCTCAGAACCTTTATTTCTCTAAATCCTGTCAAACATCAGTCTCTCCTTTTCAGCCATGTTTATTTTATTTAAAAAGAAACACTTGTTCAGTATTCTCTCTCAGGCATCAGACACACACAACCTCTTTTCTCTGTCACAGTGACTCCTACTTCTTCTACTGTTTTAAAATGAGTAGCATACTTCCTGTATTCATTCACGGCTCTCTGGTGGACGCTGAATCAAATCACTCTGAAAAACTGTTATATTTCTGGGGAATAAAACACTCACAGCACTCTGTTTTCATCCCATTGCATCCCACGTGTTTTTGTGGATACATTCTCAAGAATCGGTCACATTGGATGGACAAACTCAGGCTTTTTTTTGTTCATCTCAGCTCCAGAAAACAGGACATATAAAGCCCCCCTTATCATGATTAAATGTGGAGCTGATGATTTTTTATTAAAGGTTAAAGTATGGATTTGAAAGCGTATGGCTAAAGGGTTGGACTGCTGCTTTTTTGTGATTTTTTTCCTTATTATTAAGGCTTTGGTCAAATGAGTGTACTGCATTTTTAACCATTTTAACCAAATAAATCAAATAAATGTGTAGTTATTGGTACAGTTGATGAGAAAGTGTGTATTATGTAAGAAAAAGACACGGAGATTTGTTTTATGATGTTGCACCATTTTTTATTATAATTATTATTATTATTAACATTGCACTTGCTTAAAAAAGTATCTCTTCAAAACTTTGATAACTGAAAAACTTGAAGAAACTCAGGATTGCCGGGTCAGAGGGTAAGTGCACGCTTTTCCTCGGATATTAAACAAAAAAAACGAGGCAAGTTTGGAAAATGGCGGCTGTGAGAATACCAAAAAGAGCATCAGCTGGGCTTTTTTTAAACGGGTTAACATTAGTTTTTTTTTCAAAAGTTGTTTTAGGGTGAGTATGGCATGGGAGATGAATCCTAATTCTTTTCCGTCAAACACCTCCTCGAAACTTCCTTCACCTCAACACTTCATTAGAAAACTCTCTTCACTGTGGAAAATAACACGCCTGCTCCATGCTACGAATATATTAAATAAATTCCTTCAAAAAGAAAGATTGGGTCGTAAAAACAGAACGATACTCAGAACACTCACTCAGGTTCTGCAGACAAAGGAAAAACACTTTGTCCGCACTTAGGAAGATTAAACACCCCTAAACATGTAGGAACACACACACACACACACACACGCACAATCATCACGTCTTGGCTCTGTTCTCACGGCAAATTTTTCAAATGGCAACTTCAGGCCAAATCACACAACACTGCACCAAAGTCCCTCAACGCCTTTTATCACCGAGCAAAACTAAAAACTAAAAAAAGGGAAAGTAATTCGTACGGTCGAGGGTAAGGGCCACGGGAGAAATTAGTTTTTGGTTTGAGAATTCTGAGAATAAAGTCGGATTTCTGAGATTAAATTCTGAATTTTTTGATTAAAATCGGAATTTTTTGATTAAAGTCTGAATCAAAGTGTCACATTTTTTGGACTAAAGTTGAAATTCTGAAAGTCAGTTTTTTTTATTAAAATCTGAATTTTTAGATTAAAGTCGAATTTTTGAGAATAACGTCTGAATTAAACGGCCATAATTCTGAGAAAAAAGTCAACATTTTTAGACTTAAGTCGGAAATCTGAGAAAACATTCTGCAATCTCGGAATTCGGACTTTCCAACTTTAATCTCAGATCCCCCAAAAAATAGATTCATGTCGCCCTCAACCTCTTCCGTAAACCCTAAGCAAAACGTTCCAAATTATTCCCTGAAAAAATAAATAAAAAGTATTCTTGTCACTTCAAGGACACTCCTTCAAGGACACTCCTTCAAGGACACATAAAATACTAAAAACGTGAACACTTTTAATCACTTGTCATAAAAAGTGAAAAATGGCAACTTGAGAAAAAATAAAAAAAACGTTGCTCGACATGACAAATCACAACAACAATAAAGACATCTCTGAGCCCATGCCACGAAGAAGTCAACAAACTGTTTCCTGTTGCAGTTTCAACATAAAAGCGCGACCCCCCCCCCTTAAACACACCGGCAACACACTGGAGTTTCTTCAATAAAAAAAGGGTCTTATATTTGGTCAGTGGAACAGGAACTGTTGACAGGAACAGCCCCTCCCTCAGATAGTTTTATGGTTGGATTCCAACACCGAACATAAAGGATGGAGTCGTCATTAGAGGAGAGCGCCCCCCCAATATGGGAGGTTAACAGGCGGGGGAGGCGGGACAAAGGGGAGGACTTAAGGCTCCACTTCAGTCTCCTCCTCGGCGTGTTTCTGCATGTGGAGCTGCAACACCTGCAAAATAAATACAATACAAATCCAATAAATTAGAAAGAAAATCACCCGAGAACAGAGGCCTGTACGACGAAGCCGGATTTCCGCTTAGCGAGCTAACTTCAGGGTTAACTCTGGGTTTCCGGTCCTACGACGCTGGTTCACTTCTTAGCGGGCTAGATCTCCATGGTAACGTATGCTGCGCAGCTAACCTGGTCCGGAGCAGGTTAGATTCCAGGATAAGAGATCAACTCAGTGAGAGCACCGCCTGCTGACCAATCAGAGCTCAGTGTGCGGAGTTTAAAGCGATCAAGTCATATTACAGGAGAAAGGAAATACAGAAAAACTGCCGTTGCAGGAAAGACGGCCGGCACAAATCACCGACTGTGTGAACGAGAACATTAATAGAATATCACCTCCCATCTTCAGAGCAATCTGACTATTATATTAGCGTTAAGAAAGCTTACTTAAATATCTGCCACAACATAAGTAACCGGATCAAAGTAACATTACGTACAGTCCGCGGCACTGTGAGTGCAGACGTCGATGTGTCCCATTATCATTCATATCATATCACATCATAATGGATCACATATCTCCTTATCTGAGTCAGCTGAGCCGTATCTGGCCGTGCAACACTCACAGTGTCACATACTGTATGCAGAAGGATTATTTGAAGCAACACATTAAGTTGACGAAACACTCGAGTCAAATGTAATTAAAGTCAGATCGTGTCTTAGACGGGGCAGTGATATCATAAACCTGTTAATGGACGCATTCAAACACTTTTTCTTTTACCAGCTGTATTCAGCTTGCAGGTGCAGCTATGTGGCTTTGATCCTGGATAAAGTGTTTAAGTCATGGATGTTTAAAGTTTAACTTCTTCATATTTGTCTAATATTATAGTTGACTTTTCATTCAGGAAGTATGACGCGCTGCGCTGTCAGTACGCTTCTCCATGTTTGTGATTGGTCAAATGTTGCTAACCCCGCCCCTCTCATGTGAACGCGCACCTAAATAGATAGGACACGGCTGGCTTGAGTTAACGAGTTGATAACCCGCGTCGTAGGACCGCTTAGCGAGAGCGCGTTTGTTTTGGATTAGGTAAGCCGGGTAACTCAAACATATCCAGGTTAGGTTGAACCGGCTTCGTAGTTCAGGCCTCAGGTGTTGCAAAGCGATTTTAAGGGGTAAGATACATTTAAAAATATTTATTTATTCATATAGATATACAGCTCTGTAAAGAATTAAAAGTATATCTGTTTTACTTTTTATAGTGTTTCTACCACATTTAAAAAAACTAATTAGAGAATTGTATTTATTTATTTGATATCAGTGTGCTCAGACCTTGTATAATGCAAATAAAACAACACAATAACGGCTTTCATATGTGTGTTGGCATCCTCTCCACCAGGTATGTGAGGGAACATGAAATGTATTAGAAAAAAATATATATATTTAATAAAATATCAGTTATGCATACTTCAGAAAATAATAATGCTATTATATATTCATTAAAAAGGCAAATATAAGTTGGATAAAGCACATTTTATATTGCCATTTACAGTGCAATTGTCTGAAAATAAGAAAAATGTGTTCACAAAAATGTTTTAAACGAATCAAATTGTCAATGAAACTTATGGAAAAGCTGGAGTTCAATGCAACTGCACTGCCATCTCGCTATATCTAATTATTGGATGATTTAAAATTGTTTGGGAGGCGTGTGGCGCAGTGGGTTAGTGCGTAGGTGTTGGGATCAGGGGAGCACAGGTTCAAACCCCACTGCAGTCAGCATGTCGTTGTGTCCCTGACACACTTCACCCCAAATGGCTCCTGTGGGGATTGCCCACAGTATGGAGTATGTAAGTCGCTTTGGATAAAAGCGTCTAACAAGTAACATGTCATGTAATGTTTGCCGCTAATTTAGAGATGGATGAGTGTTTTTCAACTACAAGGTTATTGTTAGTATATGAATTGTGCCCTTTATTTGAAAAAAGTTAAGCATTTTTGAGAAATGACTGCTCAAAATGAAGCTCTTAGACCTAAATCTACTCCTCTACGTACCAAATAGACATGATAACGGTGTGTTTTCTACCTGCTTGGAGCTGTTGCGGGTGCAGAAGAACTCGTCACATTTCTTCCAGCGGCACTTCAGGCTCTGAGATGAAGAGGAGCTGTGGTCGCTGATCAGGTGCTGCTGAAGGTGCTCCATCAGCCCGAACACCAGGGAGCAGCCGTGCCACTGCACACACACACACACACACACACACACACACACACACACACACACACACACACACACACACACACACACAACACACACACACCACACACACACACCACACACCACACACCACACACACACACACACACCACACACACACACACACACACACACACACACACACACACACACACACACACACACACACACACACACACACACACACACACACACACACACATTATTATAACAACAGAAACAGAGTGAAAGACATACAGCATTTAAGAAAATGTCCAAGGCGGAGATGTGGAGGAAAATGCAGATGTGCATTAGGCGCTTTCACACCGGAGTACTTTTCCACTTTAGTTCCGAAAATGTGCGTTCACACCAAAAAAATCCGGAACTAGAATTTAGTTAATGAGAACCTTTCCACCCCCTTTTTCAGTCCCTGCTAGAGAGCAGGTACTTTCGTGGGAGAAAAAGGTTCCCATTTCTGATTGGCTGGGCGGATTGCAAACCACGCCCCATAAAACTCCCAAAATGTTTTGTGAAGCCGCCATTTTAACAGGTGAGGTCAAGACAGAAATGCACTTTCTCCTAAGGAAATAAGAAATGTTCTGTAATGAATTCAACTGTGTTATTTCAGATATCTTTTTTAAACAATGCTAGTAGAAAGATGTCCCTCCTCTTACCCCGCAGCGGTGGTTCTGCATCAGGTTCAGCTTCACCGCCTGCACGCTGCCATCATAACAACCTGTGTAGATCTGAAACACAAAACACATACATGAAGATCTGATGGTGTATATCAGTATGTAGTGTCTCTACTTTAAAGAGTCCTCTCCTGCTGATGTTCAGGTGTATATCAGTATGTAGTGTCTCTACTTTAAAGAGTCCTCTCCTGCTGATGTTCAGGTGTATATCAGTATGTAGTGTCTCTACTTTAAAGAGTCCTGTCCTGCTGATGTTCAGGTGTATATCAGTATGTAGTGTCTCTACTTTAAAGAGTCCTCTCCTGCTGATGTTCAGGTGTATATCAGTATGTAGTGTCTCTACTTTAAAGAGTCCTCTCCTGCTGATGTTATGTAGTTTTTCTCATTTCATTTATATCATATTTACATGTTTAATTCCCCAGTTTTCCAGCATAAAGCTAAAGGAATACTCAGAAGGAATGTTACTGTGCAAAAGGAAAAAGTTAATAATTTTATTATAGTGACGATAAATCATGTAAAAAGAGGGAATTTAATATATTTCCTTGTTTAATATCACATTTTTCAATCTTATAGGAATAAGCAGATGTCTCCCTCTACTCTTGTACAGTGGCCTACAACGCATCATAGATTAAAATATGCAATAAAAATACATGTTTTTATTAAGTTACGGAGATTGTCTTTTTAGGTTTTCTTTGATTTACAATAGTTACATTCACTCCCACAATAATGACCCAATCAGCACGTCACGTCTCATTTAAAGAGCCAATTAAATACATGAATTAGAAGCAGGGTTAAGGGTGTCTAAGGAGTTTATTTAATACTTAGATCCGTGTTTAATTCCCCAGTTTACCTCGCATATAGCTAAAGGGATACTCACCATGTTCTTGTGGATAGTCATACACATCACCATGTCCTTGTGTCCTCCGTAAACCTGCAGCTGCTCGTGAGACTGTGACAGAAACACAGGTTAAAGAGTTACTTCACAGAGTATTTAAAAGACTGATAATATGATTTCTAGAGTGATGTTTTGAGGGTGCAGACCTGCAGATCGTAGACTCGGACCAGTTTGTCCAGACAGGCGGTCACCATCACTTTCCCGAGCACGGAAACCACGGTAACAGCGTGACTGTGACCCTTATACACACGCACCAGCTCTCCAGTCTGCAGGGAATAAACCGTCATTAAAACTCAAATGCATTCTGCAAATCACTTCTCTTACACACATTATTTTATTGAAATTGTAACACCAAATCTTATCATGTTGGAAAGATATTGAGGATGACTCACATGGATGTTGTGAGCGTAGACACACTGATCACTGGATCCACTGAACACCAGATCATTCACCACCTGAGAGAGAGAGGCAAGGAGGAGTTAGAAGAAAAAACAATACAGAACAGAAAGCATTAGGAACTGGCGAGTAATTATGTGAAGGAAGGGGTAAGGCAAGTCTGAAGAGGAGGGTTTGAGGGCTTGTTTGAAGGTTGATTGATATTGAGACTATGATATGATCCACTTGGCCCTGGTTAGTCTTACCTTCATGCAGAGCACGGTCTTGGTGTGGCCCTCCAGAGTTCTCAGCAGGAGGCCGCTCTTGGCGTCCCTCACGCTGATGGTGTTGTCGTAGGATCCGACCAATAGGATCCTCCTCGCTCCTTCCTGAGAGGAGGCCATGCAGCTCACCCCCCGAGGACCGTGGCACTCAAACACATCCATCTGCTTATTGGTCTGAACAAACAACAACAAGATGAGTTAGTTAGTTAGGGGCTGGGTCATGTTTTAACCAAAGCTAGCTAAATGCATTTTCTGACATGCATCAAGTAGAAAACAACCATTGTTCTGTGACGGTTCATATGAAGTCTTCATCGATTTAACTTAAGTTACCGCTTGGTCTTACAATTCTTTTCAATGTATAACAATAAAAAACTTTACTACAGAATAACATTTCAGTCTCAGTTTCCGATGTTTATCGCCACCACTTCAAAATAAGTCATGACATTTTTATATTGCACTGTCTCTCACCTTGAGGTTAAAGGTCACCACGGTGCCGTTTGCCAGACCGGCGTACAGCGTTTTCCATCGACTGTGGAGGCAGAGGACTCGGTCTGAGAGAGGGAACTGCTGCTCCAACTCCCGCGTCTGAGGACCAGGAAAAGGAAATTCACTTAAAACAATAACGATGTGCTTTAAGGTGAGTACAGTACAACATATGGTGCCCATAATAAAAGATTATCATTTGTTCACAATTGTATGATTTCAATCTTTAATTTCCTATTTTCTCTAAAACTAAGGTCACAAAGAAATCTGAAAATGTGTGGCTTTGGAGCTCATAGGTGAGTTTCTTCTTCTCGACTATCATTCATTCATATTTCACCTACAAATACCTTCATTTTTGTAGTTCATTCAACCAACCATATCAATCAGAGAACATTTGGTTGATTATTGGAGTACGAGGGACAAAGTTACGTGTTGTTCACCTTCAGGTTGTAGCAGCAGATGGTCTGGTCACTGGACCCGGAGTAGAGGCGGTGGTGGAGGCTCGGAGCTGCAGAGACCAGCAGGCAGCTCACCTTCGAGCTGTGACCCTCAAACACTCCCACACACTTACGACTCTGCAAACACAGGGAGATCCAGAAATTAGACATGTTTTCAATATAAAAAGTTTCTCTAAAACAAAATACTTATTTGGGATGTTGAGTGTAGCTGCGAGGAAAGCAATCACAAAGAAATGGCTCAAACCAAACAGCCCATCTATAGATGATTGGTACGATATCATTTATGAAATCTTTGTAATGCCATACCCTGTGAAGTTTTTTGCTTAAAATCCCAAACAGATCCCCCATTGTAGCCATGCCTCATACTGCTCATACCCCTCTTTTGCAGCCCTGTTAGAGAAACAAGGATTCTGGGTCCTTAGCTTGAAAAAGGAGAAAAAGAGGAGGAGGAGCTAATGCCTGATCAGAATTCTACCGGAGATAAAGTTAAATTCTGCTGTGATAAAACGCCATCCTGTTCTAAACCACATCAAGGATTATTTCTGAAACAGTATGGAGCTCAAATGCTTTTTCTCTTGCAGGTTTATCACAAGGCGAGTTCCTTTTTTATTTCCTGCTTCTTAAACACATGTGCTCTCCAGTACAGGTTAGCTCTGAGTGTTAGCGAGGCTAATGTAAACAAAGACGAGATTACGTCCAAAACACGTCAGGCATTGTTTCTGATAGCAACTCTCTGTGGGTCTGCCGCCGATTTGACGTCATATCGGCAGCAAATCTGTATCCGCTCGTTGTACCTCCGTTTTTAAAAGATGTGGGTACGGAGGAAAAGAGAGAGGGTTTTATTTTCTGACCCTGCGTGAGTTCCGACACACCGGGGACACATGTTTATGTATAAAAGACATCAAAAAGTGCCATTTGCACGATAGGTCCCCTTTAAATTTGAATGTCTGTTGTCATATTTTAAGAAGCAACACTTTAAAAATAGAAAAGGAGTCTTCAAAGGAACCCTGGTTTTGAAAGATGAATTATCAGACACATTAAGGAAGTCTTATTTTATTCTATTTGTGAAAGACGAAACAGAATGTTGTGAATTTTGGAAACTATTACCGCTCTTTTTTCATAATAAATGTTGACTTTGTGCGTTAATATCACTCTGGATATTCTACTAACAGTACAAAACTAATTCTATCTTGGTAGTTCGTTCATCATTTGCATTTTAGCATTACCAGTACCAACAAAAGGAGAAAAAGCTGTGCAACATTTAGTAAATATACGTTTGAAATACAGATTTGAACTGTTCAGTAAAACCCTTCAAGTCTTCTCTGTGGTTGCGTTCACAGACAGTAGGATTAAACAGCGTTGTGTGACCCACCCTGAGGTTGAAGGCTCTGACGGTGCGGTCTCCGGAGCAGGTGTACAGCAGCCCGTCGTAGATCTGCACCGCGTTCACAGCTTCCTGATGGCCCTCGAACGCACCTTCAGTGGGCAAATCCTCCTCACCGTGGTCCGAGGACGCATCTGAGAATAACAAAGAATCACATACATGAGCACAAAGTGAAGAGTATTTTGTTTTAATGTCATTTCCCTTGTGTCTGCTTTGATTGCCTGTTTGTTTTTAACATGTTTTGTTGCTTTTACCCTCTTATAGTATGGTATTTATTAGATTGTATGGTTTCCTCGGGTGTCGTGAAAGAGGCCCTTAAATCAAATGTATTACTGTTATCATCAATTTCCCTTAATACCATGAATAACATACTATCTTAAAAGCTTAAATGACTGATATATATTCTTTGGGTCACGGGATTGGCAGCTACAAATACATGCTCACCCACATGGAAAGACATAGATGTTCCTAAAAGTTAAACCTTAAAACAAATCAAGTATACACTGGATATACTGAATACTATTTTAATTTAGGGGAAGATAAGCCGTTAACACATTCTTTAAAAAATCTAGTCAATTTTAAAGTAAGAAATACATGAATTAGTTCTTACCTTAATAACAGAAAACCACACAAATATACAGATAGTGTTTGTATCAGTGCATTTGTCGTATTTTATTGTACTCTCACTCGTAGTTTCTCACATATTTACATTTTGTGTGAATACAATAGTTGTGGGGGAAACTTCTGAAGCAATTGGAGTCAGGACTCAAAGAGACATGAGGAGAGCTGGAGCTTTGATGGCAAACACTGACGGTTTATTTGGAGCTTCGGCCGGAGAATTCACAAGACATGTCACGGGCCACGAGTTGACCACACGGTTGAGATGCCAGTCATGCCACAATCAATTCTGAAGAACCCTCCTGCAGCTCGAGGTTTTAACTAGTTCGGAGTGTAATAATAAACATTCTTTATCAGTGAGACTAAAGCAATATGGACCCTGAATCTAACTAGAGCTCTCGTCCATAGAAAAGAATGTGCGCCAGGGAACCTACGTCCCTGAACAGTAAACTACCTCATGGCGGCTTGTGCTCTGTCATAGACTGGCAACAACAATGCGCCCAAGCTGCTCCTCCTTAAGAGAGATAGCAGCAATACCCAAGCTGCTCCTCCTTAAGAGAGATAGCAGCAATACCCAGGCTGCCCCTCCTTAAGAGAGATAGCAGCAATACCCAAGCTGCTCCTCCTTAAGAGAGATAGCAGCAATACCCAAGGCCGTAGACCTATGCCGTGGGAAAGGAGACAGTGAAGGGAGAAAATGATGAACTGTGTCAAAGCAAATTATTCCCCAACAGTGTTTTTTGCTACGTATTCTCTCTGTGTCTTTGAATACACCATTTGTACCAAAGCAAACTCCTCGCATGTGTAAACGTACTTGGTGATAAAACCAATTCTGATTCTGGTCATCAAACTACCCGATTTAACAACTTAACATTTAATACATTTCCTACCAATCCCCTCTAAGTATAGCTTGTGTGTGTTTCTCTGTATAAACGTTTTAATACTCGGTACACGGGGCGATCAGTGCGCCTCAGAATAAATATCCACATTCTCAGAAAGTCGGTTCATCACGGCACTAATCACACGTCTCTAACAGCTCTATGAATAACTTGCCCATAAAAAGTAATTTGGGCGCTCGGAGGATCTATTTTAACCGACGAGGAGGAAGACATGTCTAATCCTGGAGCTCACATTTGCGTCTGGTTGTTTATTCAAACTTCAAAAGGCTGGGGAACCGTTTGCTCCCTTTTGTCAGGAAAGCATCACATATCACTTTACGTTTTTTTTTTGAGAATATTGGAGATTTTTGTGGTAAATTAAGGCCTTAAGTGACAGAAATTAGGGCATGTTACCTCCCTGCATGATTTAATAATGTATTAATATGATTAAACTGCTGTTGTTGGAGCATAACCAGACCTGTATAACATGAAAAACTCTCCAGAGAGAAACGTACCTGAGAAGATCATCGACATCTTGGGCGACAAGATGGGAAACGGCATGTCACTGTGGGGAGAACATTTCAGTTTGTTAATATAATGAAAACATAGACATATTATATATTTCAGATTCTTCTCTACGCATTCATTAATGGCTTTGATGCTGGGCACTTCTATGTGCTGTTCATCCTTCTGCTATTAGTTTTTTTTTTTATTTAAATGTCTTTTTTTATTTTGTAAATGTCAGCTTTAGACATTTTGAAGAATTTCAGTTTTTCTCGTGTGAATTTTTGACTTAAATCTCCGAGAACACTTCATACATTTTCTGGCTTTAATGTCAAAGAAGTAATCAAGTTTTTCCTGAGATATTCTTAGAGATGAATGTTAAAAATGTTTCTCTCTTTCTCATAAATGTATGACTTAAAAATCTCTAAAGTGTGTGACATTTTTCCTCTTAATTTTTCACTTTACACCGATTAACCAATTTTTTTTCCTTCGAATTTTACAACTTAAGTCTTGGAAATGTTCAGTTTTTTCTCTGAATATGACTCCCCATGCTCCTAATACACTGTCATACAACTATGATAAGACCGTGGAAGTCAATTGAACTTAAGTTTTCCAAAGACCTATCCCCAAAGTACAGAAGCCTCTCACCTCTCGGAGGATCTGCACACATCCATGTCGCTGGCTTTAATGTCAAAGAAGTAATCAAGTTTTTCCTGAGAAATTCTTTGAGATTCATGTTAGAAATGTTTCTCTCTTTCTTATAAATGTATGACTTGTAAAATTAGGAAAAAAAACGTGGTTAATTGGAGTAAAGTGAAGAATTAAGAGGAAAAATATCACACACTTTGGAGATTTTTTTCCTCAAAAGGTTTGACTTTACTCCAATTAACCATGTTTTTTCTTCTAATATTACAACTTAAGTCTTGGAAATGCTCAGTTTTTTCTCTGAATATGACTCCATATGTCCCTAAACACTGTCGTACAACTATGATATAGTTAAAAAACAGACCATGGAAGTAAATTGAACTAGATTTTCAAAGTCTTCTCCCCAGAGTACAGAAGTCTCTCACCTCTCGGAGGATCTGCACACGTCCATGTCGCTGGTGGAGGTGACCTCGTTGCAGGCGATGTGGGGCTGCAGACAGGCTTCAGTCACCTCCATCTCCTCCTCCTCAGCCGGGGGAATCACCACCTTGTATTTGTGTGTCTTGGGGTCTTCCTTCTTCACTTCAACGGCCGCCGTGTTCACGTCTCTCTCCTCTGAAGGAGGCGTTGAGGTACTGACAGGAGATCCTCCGCTGGTTCTCCTTCTGGGTCGGAGCCATCGAGGTTTCATCGTTTCTCCGTCCAGCTCTGTGTCGCTGCTCTCCGCCTGCTCCGTGCCCCCGGCCTTCTTCAACACCTTCCTCTTCTTCAGCTTCCTCACTCGCTTCCCGCTCCTCAGCTCAGGAGGAGAGGTGGGCAGATGAACAGCTGAGGGAGGTTCGAAGGTGTGTGAAGAGGCTGCAGAATCAGCGACGCTCCCGACCTCGGAGCTCCGCCTGCTGACGGAGAGCAGCTTGATGGAGGCTTTGGAGTCGAGGCAGCTTCTCGATGCCTGCGTGGCTCGCTCCATCGTCTCCACCAGCTCTGATAAGCTCTCTTTAGAGTCTGCAGGGTCGTTGAAGATCTCCCAGTTCTGGTCTGTGTTCGTCGAGTAACGCTCAGGGGACGGCTGGAAGTTAGGGGTGTGATCTGCAAGAGATTCAGATGCAAGGGAATCAGAACACTGCACACCGTGTCTTTAATCTGCCTTTTACCAGGACATTGCTATTTATTTGAACATTTAATTGATACAAACTGTCCTACTTTGCATTAAAACGGTCTCGATATCATACAATATGATCAAAGTCAAGTCCCTTAAACTTACCATGTTATCTGGATTCATTTGTTTATTCTTTTCTCCCATTAAAGGTCCCATGTCATGGCCATTTCTACTGATCATAATTCCATTGTTGAGGTCTACTAAAATAGATTTATATTGTGCAATTTTCCCAAATCTCCTTGGTTTCTCATACAGCATCTCTGTATAGTATGTGTATTCACTCTCTGTCCTAAACGGCTTGTTGGAGCTCCTGCCCCCCCCTCCCTGTGAGCCCGGTGGCCGTCTGCGAAACAGCGAGACACAGCGAAACCCAGCCCGAACACACACACCCGCAGCCTGGCTGGGAGTTTGTGTGTGTGCTCACACACCGACTCACAGCCTCGCCGCGTCCCGCCGTCTCAGGGAGGAGAAATCGGCAGAGCTGCAGCTGAGAAAAAATTGAGTGTGTGTGTGAGGAAGTCCGAGGATTGGTCAATTTGGACCAATCCTCGGACTTAACGTAACGGCTCCACGGATTGGTCCATTTTGACCAATCCACGGACTTAACGTAACGGCTCCGCGGATTGGTCCATTTTGACCAATCCACGGAGGGGTCGTCGTTACGTCACTTGGTTCCCGGAAGTAAACAATGGAAAAAGAGAAATGTCCAACGAGGCGTTCTGGGGCAGCATAGACAGGTCTTTTTTGTGTTAGAGTTTTACTCGCTACAGGGTGTACTTTGAGGGTTTGTGACTCTGCAGACCATTTACATGCATAAAAACCTTCATAACACACAAGGGGACGGGTAATAACCAGAATAGCATGATATGGGACCTTTAATTGCTATTATTTATGACTATGCATGCATGTTTTCTTGTTGTTTTTTCTTCCTTTTTTTTTTGTTGTCTGTTCCTGTATTTAGTTTTTTGATCTTGTCAATGATTTCTGTATTGGTTTTGCACGATGACCAGTACTAGTAATGTCTCATTTTCGATGCAGCAAGATTGTAAGACATAAAGTATGTAAATGTTGCAATTTTGTAAGTTTGTTCTTGTTCAAAGAAAAAATCAATTTAAAAATAAATGTTCTGTGTGCTGTTACCTGGTGACTGAGCTGCAGGAGGGGGGGGTGCACGCAGCTCAGGCGTGGTGCTGTGAGCGAAGGAGGTTTTATTCTCCACGTGGTCTGTCTCCGAGCTGACGTGGATCGGAGACTTTGGCTCCTGTTTGATGATGAGCGGTGTGAAGGTGAGGCTGGGGGAGGGGAGGGAGGGGAGAGAGGGGAAGGAGGGGGGGTCTGCAGGAGGATCTGGGCTGAGGGAGGAAGGGAGGAGGGAGGAAGGGAGAATCTGTGGATAAGCTTCTACTGAATCCAGCCTTTTGTCTTTTAGCTTCATCATAGGGGCTTCCTCTAAGCTACCTGTAAAAAAAACACACAAAATAAATCAGTTTGTTGTTGTTGTTGTTGTTGTTGTTGGCATACTTCACATAACCAAACTTGTTGGTGCAATTTACAACGTTAAATACGCATTTGAAACCGCAACGATAGTCCGGGATAAAAAATGTTTCCTTCACAACAGCATATACCGACCCCTCTCTTATTTCAGAGACATTGTCCTTACCTTGCATCCCTTTGAGTAACTCGATGCGTTTGTTTCTCAGAGTGCTCATCTCTCCACTCGTCTGGGGGGGGGAAATATAAAATGACAGTCATCAGAAAGAGAGTATTGCTGCTTGTAAGTGGGTAGGTGATCATTAAAGCAAGCAAAAAGGAAAGGGGCCTAAAAGCCTCAACTTAAAAGGTCCCCTATTCAACTGTTTCTCATCAATATATTATAGGTCTCAGATATATACAGAGCCTGTCTCTGATTGGCTGAAACACCAAACAGATCATTGCAGCATCCCATAATCCCCTCTGTTTCAGCCCTGTTTCCAAAGTGCTGATTCTCTGTCTGTTACTTTAGATGAAAATAAGGAGCCCCTCCCCACGCCCCTCTGAGAGAGATTTGGTTAAAAAGAACACAATGGTGCTCTAGGAGGAGATTCAGGTGATAAGGTGGGGGGGGGGGGGTTACCTTGGTTGGTGATTGGCTAATGGTTACACAAGACAAAACATCGTTATGACATCATAAATTGGCCAAAATCTGATCAGCTCATTTTCAGACAGGTTTTTATAAAAATGGATCAGGACAAAAAGAGAGAGAATCTTTGTTCCTGAAACTTTCAGAGTCTCTTTACACAGAGGGGACACATGTTGATGAAGAAAAGACATGAAGAAGAGGGGACACATGTTGATTTAGAAGAGACATGAAGAAGAGGGGACACATGTTGATGTAGAAGAGACATGAAGAAGAGGGGACACATGTTGATGTAGAAGAGACATGAAGAAGAGGGGACACATGTTGATGTAGAAGAGACATGAAGAAGAGGGGACACATGTTGATGTAGAAGAGACATGAAGAAGTGGGTTTTGCACAATAGGTGACCTTTAATGTGATAAATGCATAAACCAAATATTATCACTATCATCCAGTATAAGTTACACACACAATCATTTAAGGTCACATGTATAATCTTGGTTTTCGGGCTGTAGCGACCGCTTTAAATGTCTGAAATAATATTTTATGTCATCAACATTTTCATCACGTCCTAAACTTAGAAGTTTTAGTGTTCTGTACCTGCTGTTTGACCACCATGAGCCGCTGCACCTCCAGGTACGCCGCCTCCAGAGCGGCTCGAGCCTGGATCAGACTGGAGTCGACCGTCTGCAGCGAGCGAGACAGCTCCTCCTCACGCAGAGAGACAGCCAGCAGCTGGTCGATCTGCAGGCGCTCTGTGAAGAAAAACAACAGAAATATACTTCATTATCTCCCTCTAACTCAGAGTCAATTCAACCAAAATCATTTGATTGCACAAGCAGGGACAAAAACAAACAGTGCACGTTGGAAAATAGTGAAAAATGTCTGTCCCAGTGTCTCAAAGTCCAAGGGGATGTCTTTAAAGTTCATGTTATGTCAGTCAAAAACACACAAATACAATATTATTTGATATAAAATAAAGCAAAGCAGAAATTCTCTTTGGGCTAAAGAGCAGCATTTTCCGACATTCTAGCATAAACGTACTTACTTGAATCAGCAGTACAGTCCATATGCATGACATTAATTATTGCAGGAGAACTCATAGATACTGACCTTTTTTGGATTTGACTTTCCTCCTTTTGCTATTGTGTTCCAAACAAGACGTCTCTGCACTCGGGACGTCCTGCAAGGGAGAAAGTATTTCATTAGAATGAACACTGAAGTCCTGTAACATATTCAGTGTATCCTTAAAGCAGAGATAAGGAACAAGCTAGAGCACATGTGTCAAACTCAAGGCCCGGGGGCCAAATCAGGCCCTTGGTGGATTTAATTTCGGCCCGCAGGATCATTTTTAATTACTATTAGATCTGGCCCGCCGGTATATTGCACCTTCACTCAATCCTGAGGGTTTCCTCCGCTCAGAGCCTGACCAGAATCATAATTCTCTTGTTTCATTTCATTATTATTATTTTTTTATTATTATTGTATTACACGTTCGAAATAAATCAAATCAAATAAGAAAACCTTTTTGCAATGTTAGTTTTTTTCCAATAGCCTTACTCCAGAAACAACTTCTGTCACACATTTGTAAACAGACTTTGCTGTATAAAACATCAGTTCCTCTTTCACCCTCGGTTCAAGAGGAAATTTGAAGAATGTAATTTTTATAAACTTAGACATTTTAGTCCTTTTTACATGTTTAAAGATCAGCAGTCCCTTGTATTCATGTAGTTCACCCGATAGACCTCTAGATTTAGCTGTTTGCAATACTCTTTCTGTCTATCTGTCCCAAATGTTTAATGGCTATATATGGGAGGACTCCCAGCAGCTTCTGAAGCCTTCCGAGTAAATCGCCAGAACGCCGACACCTCCTCATCTCCACCGCTCCCATGTTTTCTTTTGTGTTGCCATAAGTTATTCTCTCTCCGTTGGTGCGCGGGGCTAATGCTAATGCTAATAATGCTAATGCCAGCAAATACAATGGCGGCTTCACAAAACTTTTCAGAGTTTTACGGGGCCATAGTTTGCAATTCGCCCAGCCAATCAGAAATTGGAACTTTTTTCTCCCCAGGAAAGTACCACCTCTCTAGCAGGGACTGAAAAGGGGGGACAAGTTCTCATGAGCTAAGTTCTCTTTTTGGTGTGAACGCAAAACCCCAGGAACTATCGGAACTAAAAGGGAAAAGTACTCCGGTGTGAAAGCGCCTAATACCATTTTCTTCCTATCTGTCCTAAATGTTGTATAAAACCTCCGTTCCTCTTTCACCCTCCTCTCTGTTCTCACCCCGGCTGCTCTTCGTCTCTTCCCGGTTCCCTGTCCGTCGTAGAGCTCCTCCATCGAGCTGCTGTCTCCGAGCACAGAGTCGGACCTCTGCAGCGCCCTCACTGTGGCCGAGGTCAACTTCTCCGGCTGCTTCTGAGCTTTCTCCTCACTCTGACCCAGCATCTGCTCCACCTCCACCTGCTCCTCCTCTTCTTTGTTCCCTTTAGCAGATGCAGGATTTGGAGAAGTGAACTCCGCTTCTCTTTGTTCCGGCCCCTCCTTTTTGATGAAGGATGTGAACAGGGAGTGGGTGGATACGGGGGCGATGCTGCTCTCTGATAATGAGCGCTTTCTGGAGGCGGGGGCGTCCATTAAAGACTCCCACTGGAAACCCTCGATCAGGGGAATGTCTCCTTCCTCCTGGCTCTGGTCCTCCTGCTCCATCGGCACCATCTCGATCCCAAACCTAAAACACACACGGGACAAAATGTGAGCTTGGGGGAAGTAAAGAAAGTATCAAACTCTAACTAGAGGACCCATACATATTCTAAAGACTGAAATATCAGGGTCTTATCTGGATTGTAGCATTTTCTTTAAGGACTGTATTTTAATTTAAGCATATTCCTAGACTTCCTAAACTTTTTCCAAACTTTATAGACTTTCACCTTGTAAATAAAGTATCAACCACCCACCTCGGCATGCCTTTCCCTTTGTCCTGCTTCTTCCGGACCTCCTGGTACACCTGCTCCCAGTTGACGTTGCGTCGGGACCCGGAGGAGCTGATGAGTTGCCTCACCGTGGGTTTGAGTCCCGAGTCTTTCTCCGAGTCGCTCCTCCGGGACTCGCTCAGGTTCCTGACCCGCCGGGCGATGTTCAGGTTGGGCTCGTGGGCGCCCGGTTTGCTTTTGGTGCTGATGTGTTTGGTCAGTTCTCGCTTCAGGACGGGACGCAGGTCCAGTTTGGAGAGACCGGACGCCATTTGAGCGTCACCACTTCTGGAGGCGTCGCTCTCTGAACTCTGGCCGAACTCTGCTGCCTGCATGGCTTCATCTGAGGCCGCTGCGGATGTTTCCTTCTCCGTGTTCTCCTGGTTTAATGCTGCAGGATCGGAGCTCTCCAGAGTTGAGGTGCTCACTTGTAAAGACTGGAGGAACTGGCTGCCGTCTGGAGATTGTGACGCAGGCTTTTCTGCTCTCACTAAATCCAGCAGCTTGGGTTTAGCTGCATTCTGCCTGTTCTCTTTATTCACTCCGATCTGACTCTGATCCCTCTGCTGATCCTCCACGATGTGCAGCTTCATCTCCATCCTGTTGTTCTTCTCCAAGGAGCTCCTCTTCTCCAACACGCTCTGTAGGGCTTTCTTTAAAGCTTCTGGAATCTGCCTCTCCTGCCTCGACTGAAGCGGCCCGACAGCCGGAGCCTGGGAGCTCAATCCGGCTGATTTTGATTGTGCCTTCAGCTGATTTGAGGCGAGTTGCGCTGGACCAGGAACTGATGTCGTCTTCCGATCTTTTTGCAGCGATGGCTTACTAGCTTTCTGATTTGAAGCTCCAGGAGTGGCGTCCTGTTTGGCGTCTTTCTGCGTGCTGCTGCTGCTGCTTCTGCTCCCACTGCTGCTCCGGTCTCTGGGTTTGGTTTTGGGGATTGTTTTATGCTTTCCTTTATCTTCCACGCTCTGTTTCTCTTCAGGCCGAGACTGCCTGTTTAAAGCCTCTTGTGGCTTCTCTTGTTTCTGGGGTTTGGGGTGCTTCTCTGTTGGGTGCTTCTCTGTTGGGTGCTTCTCTGTTGGGTGCTTCTCTGTTGGGTTTGTCTCCTTATGGGGTACAGATTCAAACCCCTTAGTGCAGGGATAGGGAGTCCAGCGACACGCTTTGTCCAGCTTCGGATTGCTCCCACAAGTTTTAGAGCTTTTCCCGCTGCTGTGTTCCGGTTCTGGTGTTTTCACCTCCCCGTTCTGAACTACCTCCGCCTGCTGATCATTCACTTTACTCTGAAACTGGTTAAGAGGGCGGGAAAACAAAATGGGTGGAGGTGGATACATGGGAGCAGACCCGAGGAAGCTCAGCGGTCGGCTTTTTTGCGGTGGGCACTGGGCGATGTTATTCCTCCCGTAGATGCCGTTGCTGCTGCCTCCGCTGCTCAGCCACGGATGGCGGCTCTGCTGAGAGAATCCATTCTGATCCCACTGCCGGCTGCCCTGGTTGTGTAAACTTCCTCCAGTAAACTCCGCTGACGCCCACTTCTGCAGGTTGGGCGGCTCCTGAGCGTGCCAGGTGGCGCTCTTCCCCGGCTGCTGGCTGTGCTGCCAGGGCGGTGCCTCCCCTTCAAAGTGGTTCCCCCGGTACCAGGCCCGGTTGTGAATGGATCCTCTGGAGGCCTGAGCCTGTTGTTGTTGTTGTTGTTGTTGTTGTTTCCGGACGATCTCCAGCCGGTAGCGTTCCTTAGTTTCTTTTAGTTTCAGCCTCATCTCCTCCTTTCTCCGGCGGTCCGCTTCTTCTTTTGCAAGCTTTGCAGAAGTGGCCTCTTTTTCTTTCCTACAAATACAAAAACAGAGATACATCACACATGTAGAAGTCTCCCGAATGTGTTTTCATGACTGTTTAGACACGTGTGTGAATAGGCACAAACATAGCTTCTCCTATGCAGGTTGGCATTTATTCTAGATAAGAAAACTCATTATTCATTGTAGACATTTAGAAGGTGAAACAAATATATTTGTGGTTAGTAATGTCAGAGTAGGGGCCGTTAGCTCGTCACAAATTGTAGGAATTTTCATGCAATGGTAAGCCGTGACCTACTGTGGTCGAAGCATACCAGATTTGTATTATTTAGCCACCTTACTAAAGGCTTTGTAAGTGTTTCTTTCCTGGTGGTTACTTGGTCGGATTGTCTTCCTGTTTTCTCCCTGTTTTCCAAAAGCAGCCGACACATCCCACATGAGTTCACAGACCTTGAGGTTATGAAAGGCGCTATATAAATTCAAGTTATTATTATTATTATTATTACAGAGCAACGAGTTATCTCTCTTTCTTAGGACTTACATGTTTAAGCATAAGTGTATCTGCTCTTCCACCTTATTTAGAAACAGAGGCATCAATATACACTACGAGGTCTTTGCTATATTATTTAATACTCTCATGAATCTGTGTTTTTGAGACCAAAGAAGAAAAAACATCAGTGTACTGAATTCTAAAATGTGTAAATGCAGGTTTAAGACTCACTCCTGCAACGGAAAACTGAATATCCGATATGCTGGATTCTGTTTAACAAGACTCATCTGTTGTCAGGTGTCACGGTTGGCGTTACAGTCTGACCTAAAGCAATGACCAGCAGGGGGAAGTGATCCGACACGTGACAAGCAGACGCATGAAAGTAGCTTCAAAAAGCTTTACACATATCCAACTTTCTTAACTGACATTAAGATGTATTTCTAAGGCATCCAACATTGTGTGATCAGCCAAACATGCACACAAAATGCATATTTTAAGAGCGGTACAGGTAGCTTAATTTGAGATGTGTGTATTATAATGCCTAAAACTACAATTAAACATATTTAAAAAGGAAAATCTGAGTATTTTATTCCAGATTTCAGAGTGTTTCAGGGTTATAGCGGAGGTTTCTGGTTGTGTTTGACCATTTGTGGAGGGCCTGCAGTGTGTGTTTGCTG
Source organism: Dissostichus eleginoides (assembly GCA_031216635.1). Lineage (NCBI taxonomy): Eukaryota > Metazoa > Chordata > Actinopteri > Perciformes > Nototheniidae > Dissostichus > Dissostichus eleginoides. The sequence goes on from CM062275.1 coordinate 30,129,565, forward strand.
CCATGCTTTTATTTTGGGCTTCAGTCCTGACATACGACTCCAGCCGCAGCTCGACCTGAAGCTGCAGCTATAACAGGGCAGTGAGCGGAGCACAGCTGAACTGTGACTATACATGGTGCATGCACACACTAACGACAAACTCCTGAGCATTTGAGTTCATGCACATGTATACAAACACGTATCAAACTGTTCAAAACAATATATAAGAACTTATTTCTCACTATGAGCGGTACTCAATACATCAAAATGTTTCGTATAGGCTCTGGATTAGTGATAAAATGCAATTTTTACAACCATGAAATCGATTTTAAAATAACTTAATAACTTAGTTGTCTCATAATAACAACAAAAACAATGTAATTGACACGCACTGAGACATGTAGACAAAATGCATGTTATTCTCCTCCAGCTCAAAAGCTAATAAAGCGTATCTTGAGGTAATTTTGACAATTTTCTATGAATTATTTTATGGTCAAACATTATTAAACGTGCACCAAAACTGTGCACCAAATGGTGTCACCCTAGAAACTGCTGTAACGACATTTGAGACATAATTGAGCAGAGGGCTGGCCTGCTCTGTTGTGATTGGTCAACCGCTCTGAGATGCCCCGCCCTTTAGCCAATCACGTACAATGTGTGGGAGCGCTAGCCAAAAGGAGCGCGAGAGTTATATAGTGATGTCACTATGTTCAGGAACTAAACCAAGGAGTCCAATGGAGGGAACACAGGGATTTTAGGCCTCACAGACCATTTACATGCACTAAAACCTATAGAACACAATTGAGTAAAAGGGAAACCCCCAACAAGCATAGCGTAAAGAGGAAGTGGAAGACGTTAAAGCAACACTAGCATCACCTCCAGCACAAACAGCCTCTCTCACCTGATCTGTTCCTTCCTCTTCTCGATGAGGTCCACAAACGCCCGGTCGAAGTACACCTCGTCGCGGTCGTTCCCAGCATGCTTCAGCTCGGCGGCCTCCACGTTCTGCTTGTGTTTGGGACTGGAGATGTGTCCGGCGTAATCCGTCAGACTCGCCACCGTCACCTTACACACTCTGCACTCGTGTCCGCAGTCCCTGGAGGGGAGGGAGGGCGAGAGCGGACGATCAATCCTTCCTTCAGGCATTTTTGTTATCTTGTTTTAGTTCCTGCAGAGCGTGCAAATCGTTGCTTCCGACTCTACGTTTTGTTACTTCAAAAAAAAAAGTCTTAATATAAAATCAGGAGAGGAGAATACTCAACAATCCTTAATAAAAACCGAATTCTTCTATTTGTCACAGATCAGGAGGTCGCTAACTTAGTAATTTTGTTCACAATAAAAATCTGTATCATCCTGATCTTGGGTTATTTTGTTCTTCAGAGGGCCATAGGTGGCGGGAGCGCGGCAGGAGAGGAAGGGAGGCTCAGCACCTCAGCCTACTGCTGCTTCATGATGTTGTCGCTGCGCTCTGAGGCTCTATAGGAGGAAGTGTCTGTATTTGATCTCAGGATCCACCCCCCCTCTCCCTCTCAGAGCAGCATGTGTTATTAACCCCCAGCCGGACCAATCCCACAGCCCAGCCTCTGCAACCGGAGCCTCGTGCAGCTGCTCTCTTCAGAAAAACCTCTCCCAAGTATGTCATCCTGTGATTCTGCGAGAGGCTCCGTTTTCTTTTTCAAATCTGTGTCATGGCAAGCTGCCATTTCTCTGACCTCTGGTGCAGTTGGCACCCTCTTCATCGGTCAGATAGTGTTACTTAAATTTATTTGATAAGTTATTTCTCAGCTACGGCGATAGGAGTAATGCAGCCAGATTTAGTGATGATGGAATTGCAATTTGTCGACCTTACATAGAGCTGTAGCTACGTTCCTTTCCCGGACAAACATCATCGTGCTCTCCAGTAAAAGTATATTCCTTGAAACTACACAATATATCTGGATGCAAATTGTAACCATGACTGTTGAATTTCAGTTTGATGATTATTTTATTTATTTCATTGTCTTTTATTTATGTTTTGTTTCTCCACTATGTACAAACTTAACTCAATAAAAACTCAAGTATATTCCTTGATAGTTTCTTGTACGTGCTGCTCACTGTTGTTTAAAGCTGCAATGATGATACATTTACATCATCAATTTTGCTAGTTGATTATAGTGAAAGTACTTTTTCACGCAGAAATGTCAGTAAATGTATTTTGTATATTAATATCCTGATTTTCTCTATTTTAACGACTAATAAAGTGAATATCTTTAGGGTTAAGGACTGACAAATCAAGACATTTGAAGACTTCACATTTGACTCTGACAGACTGGGATGGAGGCATATTTTAGACCAAACCATTACTTGATTAAATTAGTTAACACTCAGTAGATCAATTGGTAATCTTAGATGCATCTTGTACAAAAACAAGCATCTAAAAACAAAAGGAAATCTGCATTTAACGGGTGTAACGCCTCTATAAAGTGGCAAATATTTGATTTTACACTTCATTTTTTGACATTAACAAGATATATTTTTCTGGAAGGAGCCTTTGACCCTAAAATCCAGAACAGGAAAGGGAGATATCTTTAATATCTTCTCCTTGAATACAATGGAACCAGACGGCACGGTGCAAAATTAACCAGCCGCAAATGACCCTCAAAAAAGCGCCATCTCTACATGTCAATGTTTATATGAAATCGCAGTAACGTAGCAACGACTCAGCCTTCATTCAGTGTTTGCTGCACACGTCCCTCCCTCTCAGCGACAGGCCACATACTTCACTAATCTGCACGGCCGTCACGAGATAGCCAGTTGCCTCCTCTCGGTCATGCCCGTTGTTCCGGAGAGATTGTGTCTAAATATATTTGCCACAAGCGAGACAGCTGCCCATAAATCCAGCGGCTCGATAACTGAAACGAACACGTGTCTCCTGACCCAAATACATTTAGACTAAACTCTTGATACTAAGTCAAACCGTCTGAATTAAGTTTAAAGTAAAGCTTAACTAAGAGGAAAAAGAAAGGCCACATTGTAATACTAAAACTGGGGTTTAACAGTTTCTATATACATGAAAAACGGGTGAAATGTGGGTCATAATATATGTGCATATTTTGCATTTTTGGAGAAACAACTCACCTTCCTTTGAGCTTCTCCAGCTCTCGGTGGTGCAGCATGCTCCTCATGTGCTCATCCATCTCCTGCAGACACACATACAGAATTAAGTATTTATTTAAGGTATCCATACACTTTTAAATGTCCTGCAGGTTTGCTTGATTAGCAAGGTGGTGCATTACACATTATAGGTGCCCAAGAGGAGGAATAAACATGTCATTTAGTGATTTCTGACTTCTCAGACAAATTGATGGACAAGATGTTTGTTTTAAGGGGAAAATATTCTTATTTTTAAGCTAAACAAACACTTGAAATACTTACTTTTTGGAGAAAAAATGAACATAAATAGATTTTCGTTGGATAGCAATTGACAAATGCAAAAGGAATTTATAAAAAATTGAGCTCCTGAATGTCTGAATTAAAATCATACAGTATTATTTACACATTAATATTGTATATAAACTTTTACCTGCTTGGAGACGTGGACCGTTTCGCACAGGATGCACTTCCTGTCTCTCGCCATCTTGAACACGAGTAGAAAATCAGTCCATTACTGTCGAGACAAGAGAGAGAATTACATTAAATAAATCACAGCTTACAAAAGGACAAAGCAACACAGTTCTGTAAATTAACCTGAATTATAAATATATTTTAAATGTAGTTGGGTGAATGTGGTTCAACCTTAGTTGGATCTTGTCACCATTCAAAATAGTTCTGTGAGTTCTCGTCACACCAACAACATGGAGGGAGCTCAAAGATCATTTTCTCTAAACAACCACTCCTAAATATTCAACAACATGCCTCGGTACCACCGCCCGAATGTCAGCAGAGTTCGACCTGAACCCTGGGGTCTAATAACAGCCTGCTGAGGCGGCGGGGGCTAAGTCTGGACATGTTGGACGCTCTCAAACTGGCACACTAACGGCAGCCCGGAGGCTTTCTGCACCAACACTGCCCTCTCAAGATGCTTCTGGTCATGTTTCTCAAGACTCAAGGCTTTTATTGTCATGTGTACATAGCTACAGTGTAGTTATATCAATGACATTCTTAGGTCACAGGCTCTTCCAACAGAGCAACACAATAAACAGATAAAATAGTGCAAGTAAATACAAATAAAATAGAACATTAAAGGTCACCTATCATGCTATTTGTAGGCAATAGCATAGGTCTCAGATATATACAAATATATAAAAAACATGTCTATGAAGTGTTTTGCTCAAAATACCAAACAGATCACCCATTCTAGCCATGCCTCATATCCCTCGATTTCACTTCCTGTTTCAAAAGTGCTGATTTTTGGTATAAAGCTTTAAAAAAAAAATTGATAAATTGATTTAAAAAAGGAGGGGGCTGAGCTCATGCAGGACCCGGCAGCTACTGTCTAAACTAAATACTGCCGTGATGAAACGCCATATCATGGATTATCAAGGATTGTTTCTGAAACAGTATGGAGCTCAAAGGCTTTCTCTCTTGCCGGTTATACCACAAGGTGAGTTCCTTTTTATTTCCTGCTTCTTCACACACATGCTCTCCAGTACAGGTTAGCTCTGAGTGTTAGCGATGCTAATGTAAACACTAGGGGTGTAACGGTATCCGTACCGAAAATATTCGGTATGGGCCCTTCGGTTCGGTACACGTGTGTACCGAAGTGTACCGAACGAATGTAACATTAAACGTAAAAAATTGAGAACGTGAACAACTTTTTGGAAGTAATCTCAGGTGCTGCGTCGCAGCGTTCAGTGTAATTTGCTCACATTGGGTTCAACGCGTCATAGAGCGACCAAGTCATTTCATTGGACGAGAGGCATACTATGTTCCGGTTTGGGAACATTTTGGTTTCGCAGTTACGTACAAGGATGACGGACAAAGACAGGTGGACCGAAACAAAGCTGTTTGTCAGCATTGTTCAACTAACATTGGTTACGCGGCTTGCAATACATCAAATGTGCACACTCATTTGAAAAGGCATCACCCTGACGTGAATATCACCGGTACCAAAAGAAAAATGACTGAAGTGCAAACCCACAAAAGACTGCTTTTTCGTCTTTTGTTTTCTTAGTTGTTCCTGTATTTTACATGTCTGTGTTATGTGTAACGTTGCTGCCTTCTTGGCCAGGTCAGCATTGAAAATGAGATTTTATCTCAATGCTTTTTTATCTGGTTAAATAAAGGTTAAATAAATAAAAAGCTTGTTCCAGAGGTAGATAAAATAGCTAAGTGTGTTAGGTCTAACTCTTAGTGTGTGTGTTGCTCCGCTCACCGGTCCCTCACAGCGGGCAGAGCTGCAGGTGCTGATCTCTCGCTCTCTCTCGTCCGGTTATACTTCACTCGCGTTTATGTCCAAATCCATCAGATCTAGCTAGTTCTAGCTAATGATATGGCTGCTGCCCCTCCCTACACGCAGATCACGCAGACTCAAACTTCATCTTATGCCCAAATTCCAGCAGAGGGTCTTCTCTACAGCTGGCCTGATTGTGAATCGTCTCCGCACCCGCCTCTCCCCTGAGTAGACATGCTCATATTCTTATTTGAACATGTATTTATTTTTTTGTCAACATTTTTCCCACATTTTTTTTTTATAGGATATGTACATTTCGTTTTTTTTGGGGGTCGAATATTCGACTATACATTTGCTTTCAAATTCCCGTCCCTAGTATGAGCACGGTTTGGATTACATGCATCTCTAATGTATGTACTGTATCATCATAAATGCAGATGTTAAACTAAAACAAATGTAACGTTTGGTTATATCGATTTTTTAAAGGTCAAATGTGTTTGTACAGAAAAGGAAGATTGACATTTTGCTTCGCCTTCATTCAGTAAATACCCACAGAAGTAAGGATTCTTGAATATAAAGAAGATTTTAAAGATCAAGCCAGGGTTTTGTGTCTCTTTGACTTTAAGAAAGCCAACTGGGCCAAATCATAACGCTTCGGAAAAGAAAAAACCTGACGAGGCTTCCTTCTTTCCATCTGCACAACTCTCCTACTTTAACAACAATAATTGACTTATAAATCAAAATAGAATGAGCTTTATTAGGACCAAGAGGAGTGTCTGGAGATCCTATCATCTTCATAATTTAGGCCTATATTCTGTTCATTACATTATCACGTCCCACAATACCCCATCACCATTTCCCTATCCCTGCAAGAGCACCAGAGGGCAGCTATTAATAATATAAGCTGCATGATGCATGGGTCGTGTTCCCTCTCAGACGCTGAATATCTACAGAGCTGCACACAGGGAAAGGGAGAGACATTGAATAATCTGATATTAGGGACTGAGGTAGTTACGGTATAACTGTAAACGGTCTGCCAAGCCTCATACTACCACCTGAGGAACATCTCCAAAATACGACACTCCCTCACCAAACCGGACGCAGAAAAACTGGTCCATCACCTCCCACATTGACTACTGCAATTCTCTGCTTGCAGGCATTCCCACAAAAACACTCAGAGACTGCAATATGTTCAAAACTGTGCCGCCCGGATACTCACAAAAACACGCAAATCAGAGCACATCACCCCCAATCTTCAATCACTCCACTGGCTCCCTGTAACCCACCGGATCAACTAAAAAGTCCTCATAATGGTCTTCAATGCCATCAACCACACTGGCCCCACCTACCTACCTACAGGAACTGCTAACGAGACAACATTCACACATACTTCACGCACACTCAGGTCAGCCAGCTCCAATCTCCTGGCTGTTCCGCGGACAAAACTGGTCAGAGTAGGAGAGCGTGCTTTCTCCTCCCTGGGTCTGTGGAATCTGCTTCCAGAGAACATACGGACCTCTGCATCACTCTCAGTTTTTAGGAAATGCATTTAACTGACTGTCTTTTACTTTATTTATTTTGTATTCTAACCTTTTATTTTGTATTCTAACCTTTTATGCTCTTAAACTCATTGGTCATGTGCGCGTTCGTGTGTGTTGGAGGAGGGGCTCTGTAAGGAAGTCTGAAGGAAGAGGCAGATTTTTTCCGGTTGTGTACTTTCAAATTCTAGCGCACTCGAGCTAGGGCTGGGCGATTTTTTCGGTTTAAACGATTAATTTGCATTTTTACTTTCCTACGGTTTGTGAAATGGCTGAACCGAAAAATCGCGATTTAAAAACATTTCTAGACTCCGCAGATTTGTTTTGCTTTAAGGGACTCCGCAGTAGCTTACGGCCCGTCCACACTACAGCGTCTCCTGCTTCAAAAACAGCTTCCAACGCGTCTGCCCATTCACTTTGAATGGGGTGACGTCACGTTCCCTCGCTTTTCGCCGAACTGCATTGTGGGAAGCAAAGCGGAGATTTCCAGGCACTCTCTCACTTTCCAGAACGCGTGCAAAACTCAGCCACATAGTCTACTACAATCACTTTCACCGCGCCACCGACAGACGTACCATAAAAATGTCCACGAACACAGACTGACTGAGTGGCCCAACCTCCAATGCTTTGGACACAGACTTCACAATGCGATCAGTAAGTGGCTACCACATGCATAACAAAGTGCTACATGTATGTATAAAAACGAATTGAATGGATTATGCAGTTGCATATTAGGTTCAGTGATGGGAATAACGGCGTTACAAATAAACGGCGTTACTAACGCGTTATTTTTTTAGTAACGAGTAATCTAACTAATTACTGTTTCCATCGTTACAACGCCGTTCCCGTTACTGACAATAAAATGCATGCGTTACTTTGTTGAAGCTGTTTTCATCTGGCACGCTCTTTCAGCCAGGAACTGCGATTTATTTCACTTTGCTTTAGTGTGGGGGAGGGGAAATGCGAGACAACCTATCTATTCAGTAAAAAAGTCTGGAGCCTTGATACAGTTATGCATAGTTGCCATAAGTGCATAAATAATGTAATACTAGTGTGTGTGCGTGTGTGTAGGCTACACATTAATTAAATTATACCTACAGTGTGAAACATTTTCTTTTCTTTGTCAAACAGAATTAAGCTTAATTAAGAAGTGTTAGACTATCATAATGTGTAAAATAATATGTATGTGTGTGTTCCTGTGGACACACTAGGCTATATGTTAAAGAGAAACACATGCATAAAATAATTTAACACTGTAACCCTCCCTCCTCCCACTGGTTTGTGCTAAAAATCGAGGTTTAAATCGAAAATTGTCCATTAGTTAGAAAAAAATCGAGATTTTATTTTTAGGCCAAATCGCCCAGCCCTAACTCGAGCTGGTTTCTCCATTCTTACCTGCCCTACCTTTAACTGTAGGCAAACACACAGAGGACAGGGGAAGGCGTTTGATGTGGGAGTATTTCAGAAAACCACCACAGGGCTTTCCTCTGCAAACATAGTGCATGTACGGGAAATGAGAAACTGCCTCTGAAGTTAAATAGTTAAGAGGTCTTGTAGCTTGAGGATATCTCAGTAGTACACATTCACAGTCAAACCTGTCTGCAGAAAGCAGTTCAACAGGCCCCTAAAGCATGCAAAGTTAATTTAGGCAATAACAGGCAATATGTCCTTTCCAAATGATCCAGTCCACTCTAAAACTTCAAAATGTATCAAAGCCAGCCCACACAGAGTACAGATATGGCCTTTTTCCGGTTTAAACTACAATTTTTGATCCTGAGAATGTCAGAAAATGGACACTTAATACCAAAATACAATGTTATCACGGATATAGAGCTGCAAGAAGTGTTAGGCGACAAAACAAGACATTTAAAGACCGCACCTTGGAGAAGCTGGGAATGACTTTTTAACATCTGACCAAATCATACATTGAAAAAAATCTCCTAAAAAGTTGTAACTTAAAAAAAACAATAAATATGTTTCCACAGATTTGTCCAGATACATACTACCCTTTCCTCCAAAGAAATATTTAAAATAATCATGATGTTGGAAATTGAGTACTAACAAGTCTACCAAGTACAGTGTTTCCCCTAGGTTTACTGCCTTGGCAGGGTGCTGCTAGGGTACACCCCCAACAGGGGGGTGCCCGGAAAAAAAATGTTTCAGCAATTGTGTTATGATCATATTGAGCTATTGGTGTGAGTCTAAAATTAAACAACTGTATTACTTTTATTCAAACTGTATTCCCTTCTTATCATGTAGCCTACACTTCTTCCTTTCATTGATACATTTAAATCACCTGACTATAGCATATAACATACCTGCTGCAACCCTGTGCTGCTGTGCTGCTGCTTCTCTCTGCCTCATCCTCTATTGCTGGAGGCAGCTCCACCTCATCTGATCTCTGATATGAAAGCAATCGTGTTATGATCATATTGAGCCATTGGTGTGAGTCTAACATTAAACAAGCAGTCTGCTTGTCATACATTGCTGACGATACATTTTAAGAGGCAATTTGTTGAGTCACTGCCGCTAAATGCCGGTAGCATCAAGCTAGCAAATCCTGCATTTGCCTCACATCAACAGGTGGAGACAGAACATCCAATTATCTAGAGCTAATTTACTGAATAAACCAACTCACATCTCCTGTCTTTTTTTTCACCCAACTCATTAGACTCTTTTTCTGCTGGCGTTTCATTGTTGTTTTCTGTCAAATTCAATACTGTAGTTCAAAACCGCGATACCTGCTCACCACCTGTGAGCTATTTTTAGAATGCGCACGCTACGTTCGTTGTCGCGTTCGCGCGCGTCCACCTGGGCAGGCTGTGTGTGTCCTTCTCCTCCGTGACGATAACGGCTTGAGGTTCAAAAATAATAATAAACGAATTTGAAACTGGGGGGGACACAAACGGACAGACAGCAGAGCTTGGGGCAATAATTTGTTTGACTTTTTTACACTTTGTTCTCCTCCTTTCCTCGCTCTTGTCTCTGTGTGTGTGTGTGTGTGTGTGTGTGTGTGTGTGTGTGTGTGTGTGTGTGTGTGTGTGTGTGTGTGTGTGTGTGTGTGTGTGTGTGTGTGTGTGTGTGTGGGGGGAGCGGAGCCCCGCCCTTCAGAAACAGAGCGGAGGGAGAATGTGAATACGCAAAGCAGTGGACACTGAAACATGCACATACATTGGATAAATAACATAGGCGTTTAGTTTATTTAATAAAAGAGCACATGTTCAATGTGACCGTAGATAGATTACTTCAGTTGCAATTTGGTGCTATATATATATATATATATATATATATATATTTTAAATAAAAAAACACCTTTAATTTCAGGCGGGGCGCGGGGCTCCGTTGGCGGGGCGCGGGGCTCCGTTGGCAGGGCGCAGCGCCCCGCCAAGACAATGGTAGGGGAAACACTGAAGTAAGTTTTGTATACATAAGCATTAGGCTGCATATCTAAAAAACTACACTTCTTTACCGTTCAGAGTTTAAAAAAACTAGCTTTTGACTAACTTGATAACCTAGCAAATGATTGAATGGGTCATATTCCATCTCAGTCACTGAATATCTACAGAGCTGCAGACAGGACAGGGAGAGACATCAAATTCATCTGATATTAGGGACTGAGGTAGTTATGTTAAAACTGCAGGCAAACACACAGGGGATAGAGGAGGATGTTTGATATGGAAGTATTTTAGGAAACCCACAACAGGGCTTTCCTCTGCAAACATGAAGAGGACAACTTGTCTTTGAAGATTCATCGAGTTGATAAATCTCCCTAAAATCTACCTCAAAGCCATTGTCAAAAAATAAACAGTAAAAAACCGTCTGCACAAAGCAGTTCAACAGAAGAGGTTAGGTGTTAAATTAGCTTTTTGGCTAACTTGGTACACGAGTTCATCAACAGGTCACATTACAATTGAGCAGCTGGAGTTACAATACGAATTATAGCTGATGGTATAAAGCATGCAAAGTTAATAAGCTGCAAAAACAACACTTTCTTTACAGTTTAGTCCACACAAAAAACACTATCTTTTGACTATATTGGTGAACTAGCAGATTATTGAATCATTGTTTGTTGTTAGCCTAGCTGTGGCTAGCTGCTCAATACTTTCACATACATAATAACAGCTCATTATGAATGGATCTAGAAGCAAACTAAAAAGATAAGCACACGTACAAAAGTACGACTTCTAACATAATTAAATGTCACTGTAAAGTAAGAGCTACAGTTAGCTACTAGGTTAGCATGCTAGCAACAACATGCTATCCGCCGACACAAACGTACACCAACGTTTCTTTAGGTAATCAATGATTTACTAAATTATAAAAGCGTGAGGGAGTTCAGCTAAGTCAAATTGTCTTTTATACATTAAAAATATATGATATATGACTGTTTTCTACCTTTAAAACATCCAGATGTGTCTGAAGCTACTGCATGTTTCTCCTCCAGCGCGAAGCTAAAACAACAACATCCGCCTCCTCCTCCCGAGGGGCGTTCAGGAGCCTCGCTCGGTGCTCGGAAAAAAACGAACGAGGCGTTCAGTGTCGTGAAAAAGGATTGTACGGAAGAGGATTAGGGCCACATGAGGAAAATAAATTGGGATATGTGACCAACATTTTTAAAGAAAATGTGAGTTCTGACTTTAAATAATAAAAAAAGATTACTTTTACCTTTCATACTAAACTATGTGATAAATTAAACACCATTGACGGGCTAAATAACAGCTAACAGAATATAGAAGTAGGATCATAAAAACTCAATGATACAGATCTGGGACAAAATCGTGTTCTTTAGTAATTGTGTAAATACTTTATAAGTTACAAGTCCCGCATTATTATGTTTTTGTATAAGTACAAAACTCTGATCCTCACAATATGCTTGAACTACTCATAGTAAAAAGTACACACTATCAAGAATGGCATACTCAATTTGATGTATATCATATACTGGATTATAAACATTGATGCGTTTAGGTCAGGGGTGTCAAACTCAGTGGGTAAAAAAAAATAAATGGGTACTAGTCGAGGGCCGGACTGGTTCAATGTTTATTGCAGAATTTATTGAAATGAACTTATTGCACATATTAAACCTGGAACTAACAAAGCTTAAATTATTGCCTATAAAAACAACATCAAACATTAAATAATCAGTTGCATTCATTTCTTATGGCTCTATCTGCAGCTTTTCCTCAGTCATTTCTTATGATTACATTTCTCCACAGGCCAACAACAGCTTCAAAAAAACATTCCCCTCAAAGAACAAACCAAACATGCCCTGTTGTCTCAAGAAACAAAGTGCAGGAGGAAACATCTATTGAAACTCAGTCTGCTGCTCTGTGATGCTAGTTCAAGCCAGATACTTGGCATCTCATCTTGGGTGCAAGGTCATCAATGTTTGGGCTCAGGCTCTGAGCTGAGGAAACCCTCAGGATTGAGTGAAGGTGTGCGTGCAATATACCGGCGGGCCAGATCTAATAGTAATTAAGAATTATCCTGCGGGCCGAAATTAAATCCACCAAGGGCCTGATTTGGCCCCCGGGCCTTGAGTTTGACACATGTGCTCTATGACATGATACTTTCTTGAAAAAAGTAGGACATAAAACCATATTATTCCCTTCAGAATAAGACGATAAAATCCAGCAACTTTTTGACCATAAGGTTCACATTTTCTCCATTTTATACCTGAAACAGACATACCTTAAAACATCCTGAATAAAGCTAACAAAGAACATTCAGCTTTCAGAAACAATTTAATTTATGTGCGTACGAAACATTTATATAATACCTCTTATTTTGAAATGCCACCTTAAAATCCACTGAATTCTTGTCGATTTTTAGGGGGTAAATGATTAATCTGGCGGCCGTTTTATAATCTAACAAATGTTAAATAGTATTGATAATCATTACCAATCATTACAGAATGATTAGGAGGAGCACTGCAACCACATGTATATGGTATTTAATAGGCTGTGTATATTACATTACATTACATTACACTACATGTCACTTGTTAGACGCTTTTATCCAAAGCGACCTACATACTCAATACTGTGGACAATCCCCACAGGAGCAATTTGGGGAGAAGTGTCTCAGGGACACAACGACATGCTGACTGCAGTGGGGTTTAACCCTAACCCTGCACCACACGCCTCCCTATATATATATATATATTTTAATATTAGTAGGGTGGTCTAATATAATGTTTTCTCACCTTTTCTTCATATTTGACATTGTGTTTTTGATGGATTCTCTGTAGATATATATATATATCTACTGTTGAAATGTGTATTTACTATTATATATGCATTCTTAATCTGCTGCTACTGTAACAAAAATAATTTCCCACTTTGAGATCAGTAAAGAACATCTAATCTAATTTAATCTACAGTTTCAGGATAAAACTCACTTCAATCAGGAGAGATGGTTTTGATGTAAGAATACATATTTATTGCCAGGAATACACAAATGAATGTAATGGAGTTTTTGGCGATTAGGCCCCGTAGTGCAGGAGTATCATTCGGGAGGGGAGAACCGATCCGATGAAACCCCCCGGGGTCTCTAGACACTGGTGGTGGTGAATGGATGGTTGGGGTCTGTCTGAAGGGGAGTGGCTTAGCTTGACCCTGGTGCTGGTGAATGGATGGTTGGGGTCTGTCTGAAGAGGAGTGGCTTAGCTTGACCCTGGTGCTGGTGAATGGATAGTTGGGGTCGGTCTGAAGAGGAGTGGCTTAGCTTGACCCTGGTGCTGGTGAATGGATGGTTGGGGTCTGTCTGAAGAGGAGTGGCTTAGCTTGACCCTGGTGCTGTTGAATGGATAGTTGGGTTTGGTCTGAAGGGGAGTGGCTTAGCTTGACCCTGGATTCAGAGGGACAGGAGGGGAAAAGGGTGGAGGAGGGTTGTGTCGAGTCACCTGAAATGACAGCTGTCAGAGGGGAGAGAGCAGATTTAAAAGGGGTTAGCGGAGCGCTATGATAGGCTTGTGAGAATAGAGCGAAGTGATTGGTTAAGCTGGGGAGTGACGCCCCCGATCACTTATTGAGAGGAGAGAGAGTAGTAACATGGACGTAGTAAATGAATGAGTAAAGAAGGTCTTCCTGGTTGAACTTGCGCTGAGCTTCATTTGTATGATTAGGGTTTTTTCCCAGTTTATCATCAGTGTGTTTCTGGAATAGTCTCTCACTGGATTTGGTTCAGCTCCCGAGCTTTATTCCTCAGATGCCTCTTCCGCATTTTGATGATCCACTGGATGGTGAGTTTGGCGAAGTTAGCGGCTTTGAAGAGAGCCATGAAGACGCCGCAGAGGATGGCCACGGAGTTCCAGGGATTAGCCGTCACAATCTGTCCGCAAATAGGGAACGTTTGGGTTAAAGGGGACCTATTATGCAAAATCCTCTTCTCCATGTCTCTTCTACATCAACATGTGTCCCCTCTTCTTCATGTCTCTTCTACATCAGCATGTGTCCCCTCTTCTTCATGTCTCTTCTACATCAACATGTGTCCCCTCTTCTTCATGTCTCTTCTACATCAACATGTGTCCCCTCTGTGTAAAGAGACTCTGAAAGTTTCAGGAACAAAGATTCTCTCTTTTTGTCCTGATCCATTTCTATAAAAACCTGTCTGAAAATGAGCTGATCAGATTTTGGCCACTTTATGATGTCATAGCGATGTTTTGTCTTGTGTAACCATTAGCCAATCAGCAACCAAGGTAACCCCCCCCCCCCACCTTATCACCTGAATCTCCTCCTAGAGCACCATTGTGTTCTTTGTAACCAAATCTCTCTCAGAGGGGAGTGGGGAGGGGCTCCTTATTTTCATCTAAAGTACAGTGTTTCCCCTAGGATGGAGTCATAGCAGCGGTGCTAAGGCACGCGGGCCCAGCAAAATGTGAGCGCGGCGCGCGTGGACATTTTAAGTGTGTGCGCGTGCGAAGTGCTTCCCGCCATTATGTTTCTATGTGTCTGCCAGCACAAAGAAAGACACATACATCATTAAAGGCTTCAAATGTATTCAGTATTGTATGAACATAATTGGTGGTTGGACATCACATCCTCTAGGGGGGTCCGGGGGTATGCCCCCCCGGGAAGATTTTTTTTAATATTTTAATATAAAATGCTTCAATCTGGTGCACTTTGAGCACACAATGACTAGAGACTAGATCTAACTCTAAACACCCATATGAAAAAGATCGTTTTACATTTTAATAATCAAATAATTGAACATACCAATAACCTACCATAGCCAATAACACATATGTAACTTATTTTAGTTGTTCATTTACATCACTTTCATCTGGCAATTTTTTAGTATTTTTTCTTCTAATTTTTTATGTCTGCTTCAACTTGCTGTTGTCTGTCTTGTCAGGCAGTTTTCCTTCAGCTCTGAAAATGACAGCTTTCCCTCGTATCGGTGGCTCGAAAAGTTGCCGCGAGCGCTAGGGGGCAGCACTTATAATTTTTTTAATAAAAAAGCGCCGCTGCTGAAAACATATAGGGGAAACACTGAAAGTAACAGACAGAGAATCAGCACTTTGGAAACAGGGCTGAAACAGAGGGGATTATGGGATGCTGCAATGATCTGTTTGGTGTTTCAGCCAATCAGAGACATGTTCTGTATATATCTGAGACCTATAATATATTGATGAAAAATAGTATAATAGGGGACCTTTAAATATTGATAAACGGAGATGTTATAATGAAGGTAAAGAGACGTGGAGAACTCACCAGTCGGATGTCCTGCATGAAGGCATCGCGCCATTCAAAGACGGCAAAGAACAGCTGGTTGTTTTTCTCCGAGTCCGGCCTTTTGTCGTTGAATTTCACCACAGCGGACTGGAAAATACAAGATAAATGAGAAAATAATTATTTACGTATCTTCTATATTCATGCAAACAACAATTACTGGATATATCATTATTCATATTATATAAAAAAAAATTGATAATGTGTTTTTTGTCATTTTAATGGTAACATATATTTTGGTCAATTTAAATAATAATAAAAAACATACAATTATTCTATAGTTATAATTTGACTAATCCCCCCTTTCCATAAAACATTTAATGTGTATTCATTTATAATGATAATAGTAAGATATAAATACCTCTTGCCGAAACTCCACCGCCTCGTTGCTTTTCCCGGACGTCCTCACCAGAGACATCTTGACCCAAGTCCTGAATCCTCCAGAGAACGTCCACATGGAGTAGTTCCTCTCACACTCCCTCATGAAGTCAGACTTATTTTCACTGAGGAGTCAGAAAACACAGAGGGTTAAAACACAAGGAGAGGGGGGAAGTAGTGGAGTACAAATACTTCGTTACTGTACTTAAGTACATGTTTCTGGTATCAGTACTTTACTCCACTACTTATTTTTCTGACGACTTTTTACTTTCACTTCTTACATTTCGAACACAAATACCTGTACTTTCTACTTCTTACATGTTGAACACAAATACCTGTACTTTCTACTTCTTCCATTTTCCAAACAGGCTGGTTCCTTTAGTCTGAATGTGTGTTTGGTGGCGTGATCATTATTATTTAGAGTCATTGCGTGCCTATTGATTTGAACACGATCCGTGTATCCATCATTTCCTGGTCTTCTCTAAAGAAGAGGGACCAATGAAAACGTTGTCATGTTGCCGTTGTTCAGCATGGAAACATTCATTAGCTAACAATGACATTATTGTTCTATTAATATAAAGGGAGGTCAGGTACTCTTTAAAACAGATGGTAGTTATGGGTACTTTTTACTTAAGTCTATTTCGAAGCCCAAACTTCTTTACTTTTACTTGAGTAAAGAAGTTTAGTCAGTACTTCTACTTTTACCAGAGTATTTTTGCCATCTCTGAACACAAGACAGGACTCAGCAGATTACTTGTTTACTTAATTGACTTTCAAATGGACTTGAAACGTCTGAGCTTTCATTGCATGATCTGCGTTTTGAGCCTTTTTCCTCACAAGCACAACAAAGTGGTATCTGATAAACCTCCAGCGGTCAGACAGGATCGATGGGTTTGCACCCACCTCTCAGTCAGGTCACTGAACTTGGAGAAGAGCATGTAGTTGATGGCGCTGAAGTCCTCCTCCGTCTCGTTGAGGCTGAACTGCATGAAGATCAACTCTTTGTTCCTGACGTCAGACGGACCGCGCACCACCACTGCTTTCCTCTGAGGGGAGGAAGTATTAATTATGTGTTAGAACCGATTAAAAAAAGAATAATTATCTATTTTAGAAATCGATTCTTCTGCTATTTTATTTCTATTTCAGAAATATTTTGGACTGTTTATCTCTTGTGTCTTATAGTTTCTCTTATGTACATTGCCTTGTTTTTTATGCTGCTGCAACGCAAACATTTCCCAAATTGGGATCAATAAAGTATTAATCTATCTATCTATCTATCTATCCATCTATCCATCTATCTATCTATCCATCCATCCATCTATCCATCCATCCATCTATCCATCCATCTATCTATCCATCCATCATCTATCCATCCATCTATCTATCTATCTATCTATCCATCCATCCATCTCTCTATCTATCTATCCATCCATCCATCCATCTCTCTATCTATCTATCTATCTATCTATCCATCTATCTATCCATCTATCTATCCATCTATCTATCTATCTATCTATCCATCTATCTATCCATCTATCTATCTATCCATCCATCCATCTATCTATCCATCCATCCATCTCTCTATCTATCTATCTATCTATCCATCCATCTATCTATCTATCTATCTATCTATCCATCTATCTATCCATCATCCATCTATCTATCTATCTAGCTATCTATCTATCCATCCATCTATCTATCCATCTATCTATCTATCCATCCATCTATCTATCCATCTATCTATCTATCCATCCATCCATCTATCTATCTATCTAGATATCTATCTATCCATCCATCTATCTATCTATCTATCCATCTATCAATCCATCCATCTATCTATCTATCTATCTATCTATCTATCTATCCATCTATCTATCTATCTATCCTATCTATCCATCCATCTATCCATCTATCTATCTATCCATCTATCTATCTATCCATCTATCTATCTATCTATCCATCCATCCATCTATCTATCTATCCATCTATCCATCTATCTATCTATCCATCCATCTATCCATCTATCTATCCATCTATCTATCTATCCATCTATCCATCTATCTATCCATCTATCTATCTATCTATCCATCTATCAATCCATCCATCGACCCAATCTATCTATCTATTTATCCATCTATCTATCTATCTATCCATCCATCTATCTATCTATCTATCTATCTATCTATCTATCTATCTATCTATCTATCTATCATCATCTATCTATCTATCTATCTATCTATCTATCTATCTATCTATCCATCTATCCATCTATCTATCTATCCATCCATCTATCTATCTATCTATCCATCCATCCATCTCTCTATCTATCTATCTATCTATCTATCTATCCATCGATCTATCTATCTATATCTATCCATCCATCCATCCATCTATCTATCTATCTATTTCTACGAGCTGTTCTGACCAGGGTTTGGTTGCTGAACGGTCCGTCGTACGTCACGTCTTGAGTCACACACTCTCCCTCCTGGTGCGTCCCGGGCTCCACTAACGGAGGGATGTAGTCGTGGAAGTGATGTCTGCAGCTCAGCAGCTCAGCTCTGCCGGGGTACAGAGCGATACCTGCAGGAAAACAGGAAGATAAATCACATATATATTAAAAGTATCAGTACATAAGGACGTTTAAATACAGCAGCAAGCTCTTGAATGTCTAATATGTACTTGAGATTAATATGTTTGTGTTCAAGCTTTCACTGTGTTTTATCAGTAGCAGGTTTAAAGCTTAAAAAAATAACTGAACAGCTTTGAAACTTCATCCATAATGTTGATATCTGTATAGTATTTGTCAGTGGTGTAAAGTATCTACGTACATTTACCCAAGTACTGTACTCAAGTACAATTTTGAGGTACTTTACTTACATTTTATGCAACTTTGTACTTCTACTCCACTTCAATTCAGAGATAAATTGTGTACTTTTACTCCACTTCCTTTATTTAATACCTTTAGTTACTTTACAGATTTGGATTAATGATGTGAAATATAATCAACACTATTGTTGAAAAAGAGTATAATAGGGGACCTTTAAGTGAAAACCTGCTAGGCAATTAACCTTATTTTAAATCTGATTGCTATATTTTTCATAAAACATTATAATAGTTGGATGTCTGATGCTTTTCTTGCAAGTAAACCTAAGCTCCTGTCTCCAGTCCAGTCCTTGAGATGTCCAGAAATTGTAAAAATACACAACATAACTTGACTAAACTATCCCTATCGTCCTTTATCTCATTACTACTAACCCGGGGGTGAGAAGGAGTCCACCTCCTTGTAGGTGACGGACATGACGGGGTGGTTGAGTTTCTCCAGGAAGTCAGAGATGGTCTGGTAGGCGAGGAAGAAGGCGACCCCGGTGAGCAGCAGGTAGATGAAGATGAGCACTACCATGAAGAGGTTCTTCAGACAGCTCTTACTGAACCTCATGGGAGGACTGCTCTCCCTGACCTCCTCCTCCTCCTCCTCCTCCTCCTCCTCTGCAGGGGAAGCAAATGTAGTTTCAGAGGCGAGCCGTGACTTTTATACCTAGGCCCTCTGACCCCCACCCCTTCCCTCAAAATAAAAAATAAAGAGTTATTACTTCACAGCGTATACTTCAGTGGAATATCAAAACAACGGCCCGGGGTGCAACACGCATCAATGACAGCGACCCTCTACCACACAAAACAACACCTGTAAATAACCCAATTTGTGTTCTTTGAAATTGAAAAGGATATTGCATTGTGTTTGATACTTTCGTTGCAGTTGTATGTCTTAAGTGTAATTTGGCATGCTTTTATTTTGAAGGCGAGTTTACGATGTTGACAGGAAGTTGTTGTTGCTATGGAAACAAGAAAAGCTTCACAGCGGGCGGAACTTGTCATAAAGTCCGATAATAAAACCCACCCATTTAGAGGGGAAGATATGATTGGTCAATTGTACTGTAATTTGACATTACTCTCTCGGTCAGTTACTGTAGCGGGCCCTCTGTGAATTTACAGCAGGACCACCAATCAGCTCCTGTCTTCACATAACTCGCAGAGACGAGCTTCTTTCATTTAACCCTTCACATTCAAACAGAAACTGAACTGGCAGATTCGAAGGATTTATTTCTTTGGAAATGTTATTTTAAATACAATTAAATCAAGTTATTTTGGTAAAACTAATGAAAAATATAACAAAAAATATATTTAAAAAATATATATTAAAGAAAGAATATATTTTTTAATGTTTTTAAATATTATTTTGTAGAATATCTTAGGCCTATAGAGGGCCCTGACGGCTCGCCACTGTGTCGCTTTATTCGTAACAAAAGGGATAAAGTCACCGGGAATATTTAAGCTTCATTAATGTGTCTTGTATATTGTATTTTATGATTTATGCCTTCGCTGTATGGTAATTTTGTTTGTAGTTCACGTCTCCTTGTTTCCTTTCCCTAAGGTTGAAACTTAGTGCTGCCTTAAGGTGCAACTCGTAAAAGTGCATGCTTTAAAGTCTTTAAACCACTATGGCGGCAAATCTCTGTCATAAATCGCGAGGGCATATGAGATCCACGCGAGCACAAGTCAAGCAGCCGCGGACGTATATTATTTTCGCGAGCACTAAAACGGCACTCGCGCGAGAGCAATATTGAAGCCTGCAGGGGAGAAACATGCAGCCTTGAGCTTTACTAATGATTGTTTTAATTAAAGGCATGCTTTTGTATTCTGTGGTTATTCCACAAGAGCCGTCCTTACTTATAAATGGGTCCGTGTACGTTTTGTCAGTTAGATTTTTGGCTTTTGGTTTAAACGAAAAATCAAACTGACAAAACGTACACGGACCTAAATGGATTGAGTTTTTTAGATAATACATTTTTATACATATTTTTCAAAAGTATTCAAACAATTCTAAAAAAGGAGGAGGGGTATAACCAATTAGATTTGGCGTTACTGGGACACGGTACGCCCACTTCCTAAAATTTCTCCGCGAGTGAGAGCAGGCCAGAGTTTCACGAGCAGAAGAGCAGGAATTGCTCGCGAGAGCGCAGGAGACCAGGAGAGCTCATGTAGATGCTGCACATGCTCAAGGCTGCATGTTTCTCCCCTGCAGGCTTCAATATTGCTCTCGCGCCAGTGCCGTTTTAGTGCTCGCGAAAATAAAATACGTCCGCGGCTGCTTGACTTGTGCTCGCGTGGATCTCATATGCCCTCGCGATTTATGACAGAGATTTGCCGCCATAAACCACTATTTCAATTTGAGTCTTATGTGTGCGAATCTAGTACTTTTGTAATAATTACTTGCAGAATGAATCTTTTCCAGGAGCACATTTTGGTAAACAAAATATTTAAAATGTCCAAAATATTTCACATGTGAGACACTTGAAGCCAGAGTAGTCATATTTTGCAGCTTCCTTTTAGAGCAGAGTAAAGTATTAAAGACGCCTGTAGCTGTTTTAGATAAACGTTGTTTTTTACCCGGCGACACGCTGTCGTTGGTCTCCTCGCGGTCCAGCCTCTCGATCGCATCGTCGAAGAATCCTGTCGACTGTTTTTTCCTTCATCATCGTCATCATTAAACTGAGGTGAAGGAGGAGTTAAAGCAGAGTCACAAGTTAACGAAGAAAGATAATCTAAGTTAAGGATATGAAGCAGTGGAGAAAACCTTTAAGAAATACATTAAACTTCTACATTTCAGAAGGGTTTTTATAATGATTTTACATTGTTCATTTATATTGTTATTTAGAAAATGTATATTACGTTTTTAAGTTTGCTTTAGGTTTATTGTTAATGTTATTGATTGTGTTGTTGTTCCTGTTTACATGTTGTTTTTTGACTTCCAATGACTTTTTACTACATCTATTTCATACCTTTAGTTACCAGTTAATCTGCAGATTCTTATTAATAATACACAAATAATCAATAGCTATTATTTTATTAAGATCAGATAACATTTAAGCTATTTATTTTTAAGCAAAGTCAAAAAAAGTACAAGGTATTAGCAGCAAATGAAGCTACTTTAAGTATTTAAATGAAAGTACTTGTGAGATATTTAGTATATTGCTACACACAGCCAGTGGTGTAAAGTAACTAAGTACATTTACTCTATACTGGACTTAAGTACACTTTTGAGATACTTGTACTCTAATGTAATTGTAATTTAAGACTTTTTTTTACTAGTATACATGAACACAGACCTCATGTCTGTCTTTAACTCAGAAAAGGGTTAAACTTCCACTTAATAACTATAGTCAGAATGAGGTTAGCTCTTCACATGAAAGGAAGAAGCATGAAAACAGCAGCCTCAGCTGTAAAGTCACATGACGTGCAGCGACCTGAGGGACACTTTAAGGACCCTTCATATCAACAGGAGATTACACACTTATGTTTTCTATTTATCCAAACAAACATCAGACTGTAAACAAACTTCCTACCTCTTCGTATGACCGGGATCTTTCTTTCCGGACCATTCCTCTGCACTTCCTTTAAACACACTACTCTGCTCTTCAAAGAGAAACTCCTGGCTACTTGTGCGAAGTGTGAAAAGTAGTTTTAATAAATAAGAAATACATTTTAAATGAAATGTAATTCCCTCCTTCTAAGGTCCCTGTTTACCGAGACAACAACACCCATGGGAGGTTTTGCGTAAACGTTAAATTCTCCTCCCATGATAATGAAGCGCCTACAGACCGCGATCCAATAGTAAACATGACTGTCCTTCACGTTTTCTTGTTTCCTTCCCCCTAAGATTGAAACCTAGTGCTGCCTTTAGGTGTAACTCGTAAAGGTTGCTGCTATGCTTCAAAGTCCGTGTACCTGCGTTTCAATTGTTTTCCTTCCTTAATTCAACCAGTAAACAAAAAATCGAAATAAAAGCATTGAAAAAGTAAACAAAATGTAAAAGTTGGCCAGCTAGGCGTTTATACAATGATTTATTTATTTCCATATGTATTATTGTATTTATTTAGTCCTGTATTTATTTCCACGTGTATTCATTATTTTATTTATTTATGAATATATTTATTTACGTTTTTATTCATTTATTCCTGTATTTATTCTTACATGTATGTATTTATTTAATTATTTATACTTATGTCATGTTCCGTCCTTCATATAACGATGGAATCGGTCGCAGTCGAGAGGTAATCTCTAAATATTCCGACGACATTGAATGCATCACCACTTCTCTCCAGCAGCAACACGGAAGTGGATGAAGTTTCTGCCATGGCAACAGCGAGAATCTGCGTCCTGCTGCTCGTCCTTTCTGCGACTTTAGCGGAAGATTTAAAACTAAAACACAAAACCTCCAGAGAACCTGTGAGACTTTTCACCGAGGAGGAGCTGAGCAGATACGACGGCGGAGAGGTGTGTGTGTGTGTGTGTGTTTGTGTGTGTGTGTAAAAGTAGAAGTACTCAAATCTTGTACTTGAGTAAAAGTAGAAGTACTCAGATCTTGTACTTCAGTAAAAGTAGAAGTACTCAGATCTTGTACTTGAGTAAAAGTAGAAGTACCAGAGTGTAGGAATACTCTGTTACAGTAAAAGTCCTGCATTCAAAATGTTCCTCAAGTAAAAGTAGAAAAGTATGATCATCAAAATATAGTGAAAGTAGCGACAGTAAAAGTAGTCATTGTGCAGATTGGTCCATTTCAGAATAATATATATGATATGTTTTATAATGATTGATCATTCAAGTGTTCTCAAAGCTGGTAAAGGTGCAGCTAGTTTGAATGACTTTGTATACTGCAGGGTAGCTTGTGGATTTACTCCAGGTGGAACTAAAGTCTGATTTAACACTTGATTATATTTCACATCATTCATCCAGATCTGTGAAGTAACTAAAGGTATTAAACACATGTAGTGGAGTAAAAGTACACCTTTTACCTCTGAGTTGTAGTAGAAGTACTAAGTAGCATAACATGGAAATACTCAAGTAAAGTACTAGTATGTCAAAATTGTACTTAATTACAGTACTTGAGTTATTAAATACTTAGTTACTTTCCACCACTGCTGTGCATGCATGTGTTCATGATAACGGTTTGTATCTGGATTTATCAACATGTGTATCTTCTCCGTTGTGTTCTTGCCGCCCTGTTTTAGGAGAGTCAGCCGATCTACATGGCGATAAAAGGAGTTGTGTTCGATGTCACCAAGGGGAAAGGTAAACATACCCCTCCAACAAACCTGAGGGAAATTGAGATATCATGATCTACTAGATAGAAAAACAAACGTCTGATAACTTAAATGTGTTTTTTCCATTCAAACAAAACTACAAAAGAAAGTACAATAGGCAAGGAAAGGCAAGTTTATTTATATAGCACTTTTCGACACAAGGCAATTCAAAGTGCTTTACAAAAATGAAAGACATTAAGAGCATAAAACACATTAGAAACATTAAAAAGCAAAGATAATAAAACATGAATAACACAGGTACATGAATAAAAGTTACAGTGCAGTGTGAGATGTGAAAAGTCTTCAGCCCGGATTTAAAAGTAGTCAGAGTTGCAGCGGACCTGCAGGTTTCTGGGAGTTTGTTCCAGATATTTGACAACACCCCTAACCAAAGTCTCACTTTCCTCTACCCCTAGTCTTCCCGTGAAATGATAGTTCTTTTGACACTTTTCTAACCTTTTTACATTCCTTTCATCCTTTTCTTTCAATCAGGGTTGGAGTTATGTGGGAGCCAATGGGAGGGTCTGAGCTCCTATGAAAGCAGTGAAATCCTACATCTGTGGGGGTCGCTAATACATTACCAACAACCATTATTTTAATCACAAATAGTGCATTTTTCTATGTAATAATGTATTATTTACGTTAACGAGGTAACACATGTTTTCCAAAAGAACCACGCATCGTATTCTCTCTTGAATGACAATATGCCTGCACTTCACCTCCAAGGGGCGCAATCTATGCCTGTGAGCGTGCTGCGCGAGCCCGAAGAAGATTCTTCACCCGTATATATCACCCGTTATTTACGTTATTACCCGGCTGTTATTGATATATTTATCTCCGCTCCTAACGTTAGTTTTAAAGACCCTCATGAAGCTCATATTATAACTCGAACCCTGCTTTCGATCATAGACACATTGACTCCCGTTTGAAAGTGTCCAGCCTTAATGTGAATCTACACTCAGACATGTATCCACTAACAATTCCTGATGTGTTCTTTTTCCCGTTGCAGAGTTTTATGGAAGAGACGCTCCCTACAACGCTCTGGTGGGTAAGGACTGCACTCGGGCGGTGGCTAAGATGTCTCTGGACCCTGCAGACCTGACATCAGATACTGTGAGTTTATCACAATACATCCACCCATTGTTCGACTGCAGTGTTTCCCATAGTGACAATGTTTTAGCTGACTCCCATGGGGGAGGAGCAGCGACATCTGACACCTGAGTGTGAGGCTACGAACAGAAAAGCATTCATGTAATTATACAGTACTTACACACTTTGTCAAATTCAGAAAAGCTTTATTTGCAGGACCAAAGCACATCGTACAGGGTGGTACAACAGTAAGAGAAGCTGAACAGATTACTCGTCAACCGAATCAATATTATTTTAATACTTAATTAAGTGTCAATGCACCATATGTTCAAAAGCTTCTTCCTGTTTTTTCTTTTCCGTATCTATAATAATGACATGATACTAATATAATAGTCAAGTCTATTTTATCTTAAAGGTCCCCTATTATACTGTTTGTCATCAATATATTATAGGTCTCAGTTATATACAGAACGTGTCTCTGATTGGCTCCAAACACCAAACAGATCATTGCAGCATCCCATAATCCCCTCTGTTTCAGCCCTGTTTCAAAAGTGCTGATTCTCTGTCTGTTAATTTAGATGAAACTAAGGAGCCACTCCCCACGCCCCTCTGAGAGATATTTGGTTAAAAAGAACACAATAGGCGCGTTCACACCGGAGTACTTTTCCCCGTACTTTTCCCGTTTAGTTCCGTTAGTGCCTGGAATTCTGCGTTCACACCAAAAAGAGTACTTAGTTCCGAGAACTTTTACCCCCATTTTTAGTGCCTGCTAGAGAGGTGGTACTTTCCTGGGGAGAAGAAAGTACCAATTTCGATTGGCTGGGCGAATTGCAAACGACGCCCCGTAAAACTCTGAAAAGTTTTGTGAAGCCGCCATTGTATTTACTGGCATTAGCATTATTAGCATTAGCATTAGCCCTGCGCACCAACGGAGAGAGAATAACTTATGGCAACACCAAAAAGAAACATGGGAGCGGTGGAGATGAGGAGGTGTCGGCGTTCTGGCGATTTACTCGGAAGGCTTCAGTAGAAGCGGCCTGCCAGTAAACCCAAAGCAGAAGAAGAAGAAGTGACGTCAGCGGCTTCATTTGCGTAATCTTCCCTCAGGGAATTTATTCTGGTGTGAACGCGATCTGTACTTAGTTCCATGGGCGTACTAAGTGCTGGGAACTAAGTGCCGGCACTTAGTACGGCAAAGTACTTGGTGTGAAAGCGGCTCATGGTGCTCTAGGAGGAGATTCAGGTGATAAGGTGGGGGGGGGGTTACCTTGGTTGGTGATTGGCTAATGGTTACACAAGCCAAAACATCATTATGACATCATAAAGTGGCCAAAATCTGATCAGCTCATTTTCAGACAAGTTTTTATAGAAATGGATCAGGACAAAAAGAGAGAGAATCTTTGTTCCTGAAACTTTCAGAGTCTCTTTACACAGAGGGGACACATGTTGATGTAGAAGAGACATGGAGAAGAGGGACACATGTTGATGTAGAAGAGACATGAGAAGAGGGGACACATGTTGATGTAGAGGAGACATGAAGAAGAGGGGACACATGTTGATGTAGAGGAGACATGAAGAAGAGGGGACACATGTTGATGTAGAGGAGACATGAAGAAGAGGGGACACATGTTGATGTAGAGGAGACATGAGAAGTGG
Organism: Dissostichus eleginoides; assembly: GCA_031216635.1. Classification (NCBI taxonomy): domain Eukaryota; kingdom Metazoa; phylum Chordata; class Actinopteri; order Perciformes; family Nototheniidae; genus Dissostichus; species Dissostichus eleginoides. Next base: position 30,156,446 of record CM062275.1, read on the forward strand.
ATTTTGCATAATAGGTGACCTTTATAAGCCCCAGATAAAAACGTGTTAATTAAAGGTCTTGTTTCCCCCCCCCCCCCTATAGACGGGCCTCAGCGAGGACCAGCTGGAGTCTCTGGAGAGTGTGTTTGAGGGAACGTATAAAACCAAGTATCCCATCGTGGGTTACACCGCGTCTCGAATCCTCACGGAGGACGGGAGTCCCAACAAAGACTTCAGACCTGAGGACCAGCCTCTCTTCCAAAGCAAAGATGAGTTCTAACCTCATGTGTTTGTTTTTATGGAAGCTATAATCGTGAAGAAGGTTTTTACATTTTTGAAATCCCTCGAATGCTGAGTGCATTACGTGCACAAGAGAAGAACAAATACATATAGAAATGTGTTTTATTGATATTTACTTGAACTAAATGTTTACATGATGCTTTATTATCTGAGAGCTTTAATTGCACAGTGCCTTTCAAACCATTTCAACACTTTTTGTACCCTTTTTCTGTTAAGATTATGAAATACTGAGTAGACATATTTAATAAAACTCTCCTTGGAATTAGATGTTAGTATGTTTTATCATTTTTGTATTCATCATTGATAGCGAATAGTTTAATCTTTAGGCTATACAAATTCAGAAAATTGTCAAAAGTCTTTCAGAACTCATGTGGCGCATTCACACCGCAGTACTTTTCCCACAAAGGTTCATGAGAACTTAGTTCATGAGAACTCTTTAGTTCTCATGAACTAAGTACAGATCGCGTTCACACCGGAATAAGTCCCTGAGGGAGGATTAGTAGAAGCTGCTGGGACTCCCAGCAGCTTCTACTGAAGCCTTCCGAGTAAATCGCCAGAACGCCGACACCTCCTCATCTCCACCGCTCCCATGTTTTTTTTGTGTTGCCATAAGTTAGTCTCCCTGCGTTTGTGCGCTGGGCTAATGCTAATGCTAATAATGCTAATGCGAGGATAATAAAATGGCGGCTTCACAAAACTTTGGGAGTTTTACGGGGCGTGGTTTGCATTCCGCCCAGCCAATCAGACATAGGAACCTTTTTCTCCCACGAAAGTCCCTGCACTCTAGCAGGGACGGAAAAGGGGGTGAAAAGGTTCTGATGAACTAATTTTAGTTCCGGATCTTTTTGGTGTGAACGCGACATTTCGGAACTATATCGGAACTAAAGTGGGAAAAGTACTGCGGTGTGAACGCGGCTATTGTTATGTCTTTCAAAGGTATGACTTTGTCCAAAAAAGCTAAATAATTTTCTGTCAATCGACTCTTACAATTTTTGATTTGTCTCGTGATTTTCTACCCAGTGGTGTCATTAAAATGCACTGACCTCTAATAAATATATATATAATTAAGGAGGCAATAGGCAACTTTTTAAGTCCTTCTAATGCTGCTCAGAGTCATTGAAGTAAACTGATGTTCCCTCCCCTCCTCTTGGCAGATATGAGTATAACATGAGCCACTTTTAGCGACTTCTGGAGCTAATTTAATTGAAAAAGAGTTGATAACACTGCCCTACATTTTGTTTTCTCAAAGTATTGTGCCATACATCAAACTGTAAAGAGGCCCTATTCTGCTTTTAGGGGTTTTCCCTCTCCTGTAGTGTGTTCTATTGGGTTTGTGTGCATGTAAATGGTCTGCAGAGGCTAAAATCCCAAAGTTCCATGACATCACTATGTTACGATAAACGATATGACCCTGAACATGAGCATTATATGTCCTCTTTAAAGATAAAAACTTGTATATTTCCACATCTCTGTGAATCCTGATTTTGTTGTTCCTGTACCCTCGTCATTAAAGTGTGTAAATCTGAAACTGCTCGAGACCTTTCTGTCCCCTGAGTCTCTCCACCAGCAGACGTTATCTTGATGTCTTTATGGCGGCTCATGACTCACTCATGTCACCTCCAGGCAGGCTGCATGATTAGCTCGTCCGGGCCTTTTACAGCCGTGCACGCGCCGACCAAAGGTCACCACTTCCTGTGCTGAAGCAGGAGATTGTCTTTAGGTGGAGCTGTTCGTGGTCTCACTGCTGCAGGTAAGGTCTCTCTCTGGAAAGTGTGTGCTGCGCCTCCCACGTCACTGAGAGCGATCTGCAGCCGAGTTCAAAGGACAGCAGCCCTGCCCTTCAGTCTGCCAGCGGAGCGGAGCTGCCTTTTTTCTTTATCAGGTGGAGATTCTGCTGCCAGTCGCCCACTGCAGCCTCGGTCCGCCTGGGAAACACTTTCTTCTCCTGGAGCCCCCTCAAAAACCTCTGCCAAGATGCCCAAAACAGTAAGAATTTGTGATTCATTTCGTTAAATACGTCACTTCAAAGTCTCTTCCTGGTTCAGGTGTGAAAGGAAGGCCGTGGGTTTATGTGTTAAAGTGACGAAAAGGAGATTTGAAGCTCAATAATGTGTGTTTTTATAGTTTTAAACACATTTTTCTCTCTATGTTGAAGCTTGTGAGTTGTTTCTATATGAGCCACCTTCCCTTCTTCTTCTGCTTCTTGATCTTTACTCATTAACCAAATGTAGAGTTTGACCCATGCTGCACACATTCCTGTCAGAAACAATGTTGCTTAAACACTCCTTTATCACCACAGCTAGACAGAGTGTGGTTGAGCCAAACTGATTATAATCACGTTAACGAGCTTTGAAGTGATTTTGTAATCGTCATGAGTGACTTTCACCAACATCTCAGGACTGTATGCTTTAATAACTGTTTTCTCCCCCTGTGATTCGGCAACAATAATCAATGTTCCATTAAAAAGAGTCCTAAATGTCCTTAGTTAAGATTTCAGCATCAGTCTGTAGGAGAACTGATAAGAAGGTTGCATTACGACATCAGATCGGAGCGTATATTGACTTTCCCAAGGAGAAAGCCTTTCCTAAGGAGGTCATTCTGACATTTACCTCATTTTACTCGCGTTAAGCTCCACATTTTAAAGTCATAGCCGCAGGTTTAAAAGTGTTAATCAGGAACATTCTTAAACAAAGATACCAAAAAGAACACGATGTTAGATAATAGAAAGATTTAAATGTATTCCCGCTCCAGTAATGTTGATTTTAACCGTCAATGATTGGAGGAAAGGTCGGCAGCATCAGGTGGAGTTAAGCAGTTTTCTCTGTAAATGGAGAAACTGGTGCAGGTTTCATAAGTGGATTTGTGTTGCCTAAGTCTCAGAGTTTTTATCTTTATGACACTCAGGGTGTGCTCCAGTGTAACTTCATAAAAGGATTGTGTAACTGCGACAAACTCAAAGTGTCCTGCAGCTCATTTCAGAGCCTTTACTTTAAAATACTGATATCACACTGTCAACATAGTCTTTGTAACATCCTGCTTTTTACAGGGCTGGAAATGTGCTTTTTTCTTCCACTGCAGTTTGAATTACCTTACATAACATACTTTACATACGTTTATAACATATGATGTTTTGTTATAAATCAAATTACATAAGAGTTTATCCAAGTCACGCTGAAATAAAACATTCACATCTGTTTTTAGAACATTTAATGTCATTTATTGCGCAAATATTATCGTCTCAAATGGGAGGTTTTACTTTAAAAAGTTCTAGTTTACAGTATTTTCATAATTGAATACTGTTACGTTATACTTCAGGTACTTTTTGCTGATAATACTTCATTTAAACGGGACCTATCATGCAAAATGCACTTTGTGATGTCTTTTATACATAAAGATGTGTCCCCGGTGTGTCAGGGAACTCACGCAGCATCAGAAAATAAAACCCTCTCTCTTTTCCTCCGTACCCAAATCTCTAAAAACGGGGGAACAACGGAGCTGATCCAGATTTGCGTCTGATATGACGTCATATCTGAAACGTTGCTATCAGAAACAATGCCCGACTGTTTTGGACATAATATGGTCGGTGTTTACATTAGCATCGCTAACACTCAGAGCTAACCTGTACTGGAGAGCATGTGTGTGAAGAAGCAGGAAATAAAAAGGAACTCACCTTGTGGTATAACCGGCAAGAGAGAAAGCCTTTGAGCTCCATACTGTTTCAGAAAGAATCCTTGATAATCCATGATATGGCGTTTCATCACGGCAGTATTTAGTTTAGACAGTAGCTGCCGGGTCCCGCATGAGCTCAGACCCCTCCTTTTTTATTTTTTATCAAGTTCCTATTTTTTTAAAGCTTTATACCCCAAATCAGCACTTTTGAAACAGGAAGTGAAATAGAGGGATATGAGGCATGGCTAGAATGGGTGATCTGTTTGGTATTTTGAGCAAAACACTTCGTAGACATGTTTTTTATATATTTGTATATATCTGAGACCTATGCTATTGCCTAGAAATAGCATGACAGGTGACCTTTAAGTGAAGTTGTGAATGCAGGGCTTGGAGTTTTACTTGTAGTAAAGTATTTTCTAGCAGTAGAGGAAGTATTCAGATCATTTACTTAAGTAAAAGTACTAATCCCACACTTTGAAAATACTCCATTACTCCAAGTAAAAGTCTTCAAAAGTGCAAAGTACATCAGCTAAAAGTACTAAAGATAAACAGTGAAAGCACTCATTGTGCAGGATGGCTCTTATAAAAGTGTTTTATTATTATACAATATTATATTATCCTGTTTAGAAACTACATATTAGAGTATTTTAATGCTGTTATTTGTCGTTGTCGGGAACATTTTGAATACTTTGTGTACTTATGGTAGATATATTATATAAACACAATATGTTATTTATGTAGAAAGTTCCTAGTAACTACATCTTTAAAATAATAATACAGTACAGTACATTTACTCAAGTACTGTTCTTAAGTAAAACATTGAGGTACTTGTACTTTACTTGAGTATCTTCACATTCAAATACTTTATACTTTTACTTTACTACATTTCTTTGGCAAATGTTGTACGTTTTACTCCACCACATGTATTGTACAGATGTAGTAACTAAGTACTTTGCAGATTTAGAATAACAATAGCAAATATAATTAAATATGATATATATTATTCTATAATATTATAGGTTAAGCCACCCAGTACTACAGTATATAAAGTATTTCAAATAAACCCCACACTCACCAACATAGTAGTAATGAACACATGAATTCAATAATACATACACTGCCTTAAAATGTGTACTTTGAATTGTGGTATACTGTGATGCTAATATCTTTTAAATGCACTTTTACTTGTAATTGAGTATTTGTACACTGTAGTTTTGCAAATTGTACTTAAGTAAATGATCTTAATACCTCCTCTACTACTAGAAAATACTTCACTACAAGTAAAAGTCCAAGCCCTGCATTCAAAACCTTACTTTAATGAAGTATTAACATTAAAATACACTTAAAGTATGAAGTAAAAGCGCTCACGATGAACACAAATTAACACGTTTTTTTAAATAGCAGTTATCAAAACAGTTGTAAATCTTTATTTCAGCTGTACTTACTCACACTCTTAGGTCATTTGGTTTATAACACAACATCCTATTTCATAATCTCATATAAAGTACGTTATGTAAGGTTAGTAAAACTATAGTGTAGTGGCATGAACGCAAAGAACTAAAGTACCTCAAGTTTTAACAGCAGTTGAGTAAATTTACTTTACGATGTTCATGCTGAAACCCCCAGATTTACGTGTCTGTTGAATCGCTGTAGTAATTAATAAAAAAATGTCGATTTTTCTAACGCCTGACAGGTCTAAAGGCGACTTGGCTCCGCACATATTTTGATATTTTAATCTGTGTAGGCGCAACCTTGTGGCACCTCTGCAAGGATAGTCCAAAGTCTGACGAGATACAGAGCAATTAGGGTTTATGAACGACCAACAGCTCCACATTAAAGGCATCACACACACACACGCACGCACGCACACACACACACACACACACACACACACACACACAGCACACAGACACACACTACTTAAAGAAAAGCTGTTTCGTAATGAAGCAGTTAAAAGCAAAGGTGGCAGAATTAACAAGCAATTTTTCTGCAACTTAAGGTAGAAAAATGTGGTTAAATGCATGATTGATGGATTCAGATGTGTATATATTGGATAACAGGTACATGGTTTAATAGAGAGGGTTTTTGCGTTTACAAGCAGAAATCCCTGTTTTCTCGTCACTGAACGGCCTTTTTTCTGCAGGTCAACGTGCGCGTCACCACCATGGACGCAGAGCTGGAGTTCTCCTTCCACCCGAACACCACCGGGAAGCAGCTGTTCGACCAGGTCTGTGGGAAAACACCAGAAAAATATGCACTCATATATTACATTACATGTTACTTGTTAGACGCTTTTATCCAAAGCGACTTACATACTCAGTACTGTGGACAATCACCACAGGAGCAATTTGGGGTGAAGTGTCTCAGGGACACAACGACATGCTGACTGCAGTGGGGTTTGAACCTGTGACCACCTGACACCAAGGCTCTATCCACTGCACCACACGCCTCCCATATATAGGAGTTATTATAGTTTTCTGTCGTTTGGGACTTCACTCTCATTGCTTTCAGTTTTCTTGCACATACATTAAAGTTATGCTTTGATTCCTATGAAATGCACTGGAATTAGAAGAAATTAACTTAAAATAAAAGCCATGAAATACATTTTAAGTATACCTCCAAAAAGATATCTTACTTCCAACAATAGTGGTTTTATATCAAACAGCAATAATTACCTCAAAAATGTATTTAGGTAAATAATATTGGTATTATAGAGCAATGAAACCACACTATTTGTATTTGAATTTAGCATTTATTATTATTTAAATGTATTCTATTGGGTAATAATAGTGTTGTATTTAATATATCAGATGGATAATATAAATCTAATTAGATGTTTGTTAGAAATACATTTATTAGGTAAGATTTTATTAGATAAAATTGTTTTTAATTGATCATCATTTTTTATTCTTGTGTTTTTTTATTTTTTTAGATAAAAATACATTTCATTTCTCCCTGAATAGTTGACTCATTAAAACACACACCCAAAAGCCTAATCCTCACTAACTTCCACTGAAGGTGACATCACCTGCAGACAGAAGAACGCCCTCTTTCCTTAGAGTTTACAGAATTACTAAACCTTTGTACTGAACATGAACGCAGCACCGTCATAAAGGGGTCCTCCTGAAGCTCAGCTACTGTCACAGAAACCTGATCATAAGTCAGACTGATGCATTCAACTGCATATCCTGTATCTGTGCTGTATCACATCCTCTCCAAAGGTGGTTTAATTCAGCCTCTCGCACCTCCTTGATTCCTCCACTTGACTCCTTGAGCAGAGGAGGCGAGGAAGAGACTCGAGGAGAGAGAAGTCGAGGAAACAGGCATTTAGAGAAATGAGAAATCCTCGGAAAAGCCAGGTCAGTTAAATATGACAGAGGCATCAGCTGTCCACTGTTTTTCACATTGCTATACTTTATGACCCCTGTAACAAGAGCACAAGAACAACTTGTACTTGGATTTAAATTCACTATGTTGCAAAATGTGACAGTGTACAGAAGCAGCCAGCAGCCAGGACGATGTGACTAAGCTGGCTCTCCGCAGACATGCTAAATAACCACATAAGTCAACGGTTTCAGAATCAAATAATACACTTATTAATCAGAGCACTAGCAAACAAACATAAAACAATCAGACGAAACGGAAATCTCTATTTATAACCATAAAAAGCAAGAAGGGGAAACCAAACAACTCAGAGATGTGTCCTGTATATCTGCTTCTACACACACACACACACACACACACACACACACACACACACACACACACCTTAACAAGCACCTACAGCCCTACACAGAGGCACAGAGGCCTTTAACATTTCCTCATGCGTGTGTGTGTGTGTGTGTGTGTGTGTGTGTGTGTGTGTGTGTGTGTGTGTGTGTGTGTGTGTGTGTGTGTGTGTGTGTGTGTGTGTGTGTGTGTGTGTGTGTGTGTGTGTGTGTGACAGGTTGCTCGGACCATCGGTCTGAGGGAGATCTGGTACTTCGGTCTGCAGTTTGTCGACGCTAAAGGATTCATGACCTGGCTGAACTACGACAAGAAGGTACACGAGTGGTTTCACTGAAGGAGTGAGAAGAAATCTGATATACTGTTTAGTTCTTGTTCATTAAGCTCTACTCTATCCTGCTCTTCCTAAATACACCATACTCTAATTAACTATATTTTACTTTTAATATATTTCTTATGTTCCTTGTTGGGTTTGATGATGGATTTTAGTTTGGATCTTACGTTTTCACCGACAATTTCGATCTTTTGTTATTATTTTTGACTGAGGAACACCTAGTGCCAAAGAAAGTACACATCCTGCGTGGGCTAAAACTGCACAATTAATCTAAATTTGATCAAAACTGTAATGTGCACTTGTGCAATATTCATATTGCGGGAAGCAAAGTATTTGTTAAAGGCTAAATATGAGTTAAAACGCAACATTTTGAATAAAATCCCGGCATATGTTATCTACAGATTTAAAGAACCGTATTTGCTATTTTCCAAATTGTGCAGCCCTAGCATGTTCTACTGTCATCTATCACACCTGCTATTTATCCTCTACACTCATGTATTTAATCCCCTTCCTCCCCTCCTCTCCCCCAGGTGATGTCCCAGGATGTGAAGAAGGAGACCCCGCTGCAGTTCAAGCTGCGGGTGAAGTTTTACCCGGAGGACGTGTCTGAGGAGCTGATCCAGGACGTGACGCGCAGGCTGTTCTTCCTGCAGGGGAAGGAGGACGTGCTGGGGGAGGAGGTGTACTGCCCCCCCGAGTCCGCCGTGCTGCTGGCCTCCTACGCCGTGCAGGCCAAGTACGGAGAGCAGGATAATTCTTCCTTTCAGCCCGGATACCTGTCCAACGAGAGGCTGCTGTCCCGGAGGTGAGAGGGGGGGTTAGTAAAGTACACACATCCTTTACTCAAGTAGAAGTACAGATATTCGTGTTTAAAAATACTCTGGTAAAAGTAGAAGTACTGACTAAACTTCTTTACTCAAGTAAAAGTAAAGAGGGTTTGAAATGTACTAAAGTAAAAAGTACCCATAACTAGCAGCTGTTTTAAAGAGTACCTGACCTCCCTTTATATTAATAGAACAATAATGTCATTGTTAGCTAATGAATGTTTCCATGCTGAACAACGGCAACATGACAACATTTTCATTGGTCCCTCTTCTTTAGAGAAGACCAGGAAATGATGGATACACGGATCGTGTTCAAATCAATAGGCACGCAATGACTCTAAATAATAATGATCACGCCACCAAACACACATTCAAACTAAAGTAACCAGCCTGTTTGGAAAATGTAAGAAGTAGAAAGTACAGGTATTTGGGTTCAAAATGTAAGAAGTAGAAAGTACAGGTATTTGGGTTCAACATGTAAGAAGTCAAAGTAAAAAGTTGTCAGAAAAATAAGTAGTGGAGTACAGTAACAAAGTATTTGTACTCCACTACTTCCCACCTCTGGGTGAGAGTGGGGTTACGACAACACCAGAATGATCTTATGTTTATCAATAACTCAGTCTGTGTTACCTTGAATTGTTGAAGAAAAACACATTTTGTTGTCACATGCCTCCATAGTGAACGATGACTCCAAAAAAGAGAAACGTTTTTCCAATTTGAGTTCTGAATACCATCATAAGTCCCACAGAGGGGACACACAAATAGTGTTTCTGATTACTTCTCCCCCTATCTCAGAGTGCTGGAGCAACACTATAGTAAAAGTTAAATGTTCTGCATTAAATATATTGATGATAACCTCTGTAATCTCTCAGAGTTCTGGAGCAACACAAGCTGACGAAGCAGCAGTGGGAGGAGAGGATCCAGGTCTGGCACCAGGAGCACCGCTCCATGCTCAAGTGAGTCTCCATGTCCATGTACTCATCTCCCTTTTAAAGCGAGTCACTTTTACTCTTTTTGTTTTCTTCGGTATTTTTTAAATAAAAAATAACATAGTCTTACTGTGTAGTCAATATCAGACAATTTGGGGAATTCAGGTATTCCATACTTCAAGAATTGTTTTTTTAGTTTAGCTGTAGACATCAAATGCTTAATATTTGTTTTTTAAATTGACTGGAAAGCTGAGAGTACAAAAATAATAATATCTAGACCTTTTGAGTATTTGCTATTGAACTAAATGACTATGTACAATAAACATGTTGTAAATATATAGATACTGTTCATGTCACTTTGCAAGTTAAAAGTATAAAAAGTGACCGATTTAATATTACATTTATTAACACATTTGTTTATTTTACCAATGAGATCTTATCTATTCTAAACCTACTTGTGTGTGTGACCCGAACAGGGAGGAGGCAATGATTGAGTACCTGAAGATCGCTCAGGATCTGGAGATGTTCGGCGTGAACTACTTTGAGATCAAGAACAAGAAGGGATCCGACCTGTGGCTCGGAGTGGACGCTCTGGGGCTCAACATCTACGAGAAGGAAGACAAGTAAGACCATAGATCAGGGACGTAAAGGAATAATTCACGTGCAACAGGACCATTTACTCTCCCTGTTTTACCTTAAAGGTCACCTATTACACAAAATGCACTTTTCCATGTCTCTTCGACGTCAACATGTGTCCCCTCTGTGTAAAGAAACGGCCCTATCAGAAACAATGCCCGACTGTTTTGGACGTAATATGGTCGGTGTTTACATTAGCATCGCTAACACTCAGAGCTAACCTGTACTGGAGAGCATGTGTGTGAAGAAGCAGGAAATAAAAAGGAACTCACCTTGTGGTATAACCGGCAAGAGAGAAAGCCTTTGAGCTCCATACTGTTTCAGAAATAATCCTTGATAATCCATGATATGGCGTTTCATCACGGCAGTATTTAGTTTAGACAGTAGCTGCCGGGTCCCCCATGAGCTCAGCCCCCTCCTCTTTTATACATTTTTTTTTTAAAACTTTATACCCCAAATCAGCACTTTAGAAACAGGAAGTGAAATAGAGGGATATGAGGCATGGCTAGAATGGGTGATCTGTTTGGTATTTTGAGCAAAACACTTCATAGACATGTTTTTTATATATTTTTATATATCTGAGACCTCTGCTATTGCCTACAAATAGCATGATAGGTGACCTTTAAAGTTCACAGTAGCAGCATGTAAGAAACATTTTCTTTATATATTCAAAAACAAGAAATGCTTGTTTTGTATAAATAGGTATTTAATAAGTATTCCTCCCATTGGCGTTATAATGTATCTCGTAAAATACCAGCTGTTTTTTTATTGATTTGATGACATCCAGTAGTAGTTTAAGAGCAACAAACTCCCAGTCATCGACCTCTGCTGCCTTTCTTCAGTCTGTGGAGTTATAAATATCACGTTTGACTGCGTGGCTGATGTTTTTGAGAGGCCATTGACCGACTTCTCCTGATTCTACTACAACGTGAAGCTCTGATATCACATGTGTCAGAGCTAAGAGTCTTCTGACTGAGAGCATGTGATGTAAACAAACTCCCTCTCTGTCTCCTCCTGCAGACTCACTCCAAAGATCGGGTTTCCCTGGAGCGAAATCAGAAACATCTCTTTCAACGATAAGAAGTTCATCATCAAGCCCATCGATAAGAAAGCTCCTGTAAGTATTTCATAAGTCTTAAGATCCTAAAAGAGATAAATACACATTATGAGAATCAAACAAGTACACAGACATAGTAAGACTTTCCTTCTTAGGAAGTACAACCATCTAGACCAGGGGTACTCAAATACAAATCTTAAAGGTCCAAAGACATTTTTCAATAAGACAAAGGTCCGTTTATTACGGTCATTCAAACAATTGCAACAAGATTCTTAACACGAGGTTGCAAAAACAAAAATAATCTGTATGCAGCAGTTTTCATTGTTATTGTGTCTGTGCTTGATCCCTCAGAGTCGCAGTGTAAGAGCTGCACAGTTATGAATAAAGGCAGCTGCACCCTCTTTCATTCAGCATTCCCATTATTGCTTTATAAATGTCTTGCCCCCTTGTGTGTCCACTGAGGTTCGTCAGGCCCAACACATCTTCAACTAACTCCCCCTTTGCCTCATCATAAAAACTCACAAACACCAGCAACTGAGCATTGTCAGTGGTGTCAGTAGACTCATCCACAGCTAAGGAAATGCACTATGCATTTTTTATTCCATCACAAAGCTGATTAATCAAATCACCAGCCAGTATTTATGTTCTTCTGGTTGCTGTGGAATCTGAGAGGGGGATTTGCTTGATTTGACCTGTTATTTCCTCTTTTTGTTTGCCTTCAAACACTTCAGTCATGCATTCTTTTATACTTCAGTTATTATCCAGTGGAATGTCCTTACCTACTGGCCTAGTTAAATCAAAGTGGTTACTTTTTTTTGGCTGGGCAGTGTAGTTTTACACACCGTCTTATTTGACTTTCTCAGGACTGTTTTTTGGGGGCAGACCCCCACAGAGAAAAAATATATTTACACACGTAAGGTCATCATCTTAACAGTTTTGTATGCTCATCCGTGAGCAGAGCATCAAGTTGACATGTCTATTACAGCTGAATGCGGCGATTACCATTTTGTTCAGCGAAACGCCTCACAAACTTATTAAGATCAACAGCTTTAGTGCGTTTTGATTCAATGCTGAGTGCAGCCAAACTTGACAGTCTCTTCTTCTGTTATTGTAGACCGCAAATACCTCATTCCTTCAGTACTTGGGTCCGAATGCTTCTCGTTTTGCACCGTCCCGTTCAAATTAAATCGCCGCCAATCATATTTCCACGCTCGCGCCAGGGCCGGGGGAGGGTTACAAGACGTGGGTCTTGTGCTGCATTCACTTGCACTCGGACATTAGAGACTTTCTCTCATAAATGTCAGATGAGCCACAACTTTTCTTTCAAAACAAAGCTGCCAACTGGGGTGGCAGCTGGGGAGAGACGAGACACGCATTTTTCCCACACGCATTCCGCGAAGACCCGCCCTACTCTGCCTCTAATTCGCAGACTGTTGGTGGGGGACAAAAACGCTGACGGGATGCTGAATGTGATTGGACCAATGCGTTGACAGACACACACAGACATTGGAACAGTCGGACATGCAGAGCGCTGTTTGCAGTGGACATAGCGGAGAATTTTGACTCGTTGCGTTGTGGCGATGTCTCGCAGATAACACAGATAATACAGATAATACAGATAATACATATGAAAAGTATAATTTGCTCAGAGTCCAGAGACAGTTGTGGTTCGGTCCGGATCCGGACCGGAGTCCGGGCTTTGAGGATGCCTGATCTAGACTAAGTTTAGATTGGCCTAAGCAGCTCATTGCTTTTTAAAGGTCACCTATTAGGCAAAATCCTCTTCTTCATGTCTCTTTTACATCAACATGTGTCCCCTCTCTTCTTCATGTCTCTTCTACATCAACATGTGTCCCCTCTGTGTAAAGAGACTCTGAAAGTTTCAGGAACAAAGATTCTCTCTCTTTTTGTCCTGATCCATTTCTATAAAAACCTGTCTGAAAATGAGCTGATCAGATTTTGGCCACTTTATGATGTCGTAACGATGTATTGGCTTGTGTAACCATTAGCCAATCACCAACCAAGGTAACCCCCCCCACACCTTATCACCTGAATCTCCTCCTAGAGCACCATTGAGTTCTTTTTAACCAAATATCTCTCAGAGGGGCGTGGGGAGGGGCTCCTTATTTTCATCTAAAGTAACAGACAGAGAATCAGCACTTTGGAAACAGGGCTGAAACAGAGGGGATTATGGGATGCTGCAATGATCTGTTTGGTATTTGGAGCCAAACACTTCAGAGACATGTTTTATATATATATATCTGAGACCTGTGATATATTGATGAAAAACAGTATCATAGGGGACCTTTTAAAGAACGTATGAAACCAGACCCTGACATGGTGACTTTTCTTTTTCTTTAAGGATTTTATTTTCTACGCCCCCCGTCTGAGGGTCAATAAGCGCATCCTGCAGCTGTGCATGGGGAACCACGACCTGTACATGCGCCGCCGCAAGACCGACACCATCGAGGTGCAGCAGATGAAGGCGCAGGCCAAAGAGGAGCGCATGAGCAAAAAGATGGAGAGGTAAGGGGGGGGGGTCAAAGAGCCTCTGGCATATACAAAAATATTCTCATAAATGTCCTTTGGATTAAATAAATGTATTAGAAAGATATTGGACATCTATAAGAAGCATTAAACACAAGCAGTGACAATACATCAAGAGCAGTGAGAACTTAAGTGTTTCATATTCATTCAGTTATAATGCATTTGTAAAAAAGAAACATTTGAAAATAGATTTTATATCATGATAATATAAATACATTTAAACTTTTCACGTGGCAGATTACCGTAGATCCCACTTTGAGAATAACTGCTCTACACATAGTGATTTCTATATTTCCATGCTGGGATTAAAATGTATAATCAGTGTTTTGTCTATGTGTTGTGCAGGGAGCAGCTGGAGAGCGAGAAGAAGAAGAGGGAGGCCATCGAGAAAGAGAAGGAGGAGATGGAGAAGGAGAAGCAGGAGCTGATGCTGAAGCTGCACGAGTTCGAAGAGACCACCAAGAGAGCAGAGAAAGGTGAGAGAGACACACAAACCTAACATCCGACTCATTTCAGACACGAACTGCTCATAATATCCTGCAGAAACACACAGTACTGCCCTCTTCTGGTCATTCGCCTGAACTACATCTCAGTTTTAACACTTTTTTGCCAGGGTCAGAGAATAACTGGGCCCTCATGTCTAACAAAGGTCCGTCTTAGCTTTCTGAACAACTTCTTATTTTGAAGAATGATAACAGCTGATTCCTTGGCATGATATCATTGATTTCTGTTCATATAACTAATAAGAATGCAGACTTCTGAACTAGAAATCAGTAGCGACATGAATTCAGCTTCATAGTAAATGCATAGAAAGAAATGTCCCAGGCTGCATGATGGTCTGATTTGGGAATCACTTCTGCACGTATGCTTTAACCCTCCTGGTCAAAAATGACCGCCATAAAGAAAAGGAATTAGTAACCATCCGTATCAGATAAACACACACACAACCACACACACACACACACACACCACACACACACACACACACACACACATACTCTAGATGTGTTCCCCCCTTATGTGCCCATCCCCCCACATGGATCACACCTGGCACACGCAATACATGTTCAGTGTCTATTCTTTGTATATTTACTGCAGTTTTTCATGTATACCAGTAGTCTGATACAATATGTACAGTTTGAAAGGGTGTTAAATGACATTTGGTGATGATTAATGGTTTTTGTGTTAATGTAATAGCAGTTTAAACAGGACCGGTCAAATTTGACCGCGAACACCAAAGTAAGGGGGGGAACACGAAGACAATAGGAGGGTTAAATCAGTGGTTCCCAGCCAATGTATCCCAAAGAAGTCCCTTAAATATATATATAAGGGTCCCCATATGATTAAAAATGATAGTATAATGAACTTTTTAGGACTATTTGCTAAATTTCTGGCTTTTTTTCTTGTTAAATACAGCATATTTCACCTCCCTATGGCTCTAGAAGACACTCAAATCTGCCGTTTGTAGAAACAGACGAGCAGGAAGTAAAGCAATGTACGGCTGTGGACGTATTTCAGACACCTAAAAAAGTTTTAAGTGTACGCTATATTTGGAATATTTTCACTGGTTACCTCACTGTCAGGCAGCAGTTACCTGGAGTGCAGCAACCAGACTCCATTGAACAAAAACAGTCATTTAACTTGGTGGAAAAGGTGAGTTTGTGGCGGTTATTGGTCTAAAGAAGCCTGAATATGTAGGTTAGTTTGTGTTATTGTGTGACTGGTGTATTATGGGTTCAATTCGGATTCACAAACTAATTGTAGATCAGAAACTCCGGAGTCCGGCAAAGAAAAATGTCTGTCGTTTTAATGGAGTCTGGTGGTTTTGAAGAACACATAGACGTAGTTATTTAAGACTCCTGAAACAGTCGCTTTCTCTGTGCTATGGCCTTTTTCTTATTTTTTTTGAGGGGTGTGAAATAAATACGTGTGTACATGCTCTCTTCAAAACCACCGACAAAAACTGTGATTTAACCTCACAGAACACAGGAGTTTCAGGTGTGGTTGATTTGGATTCACTAAGGTCTCACAATAACACAAACACACTTCCCAATCGTGGATCAGAAACCAGAAACGCTTGTGTTCTGTAAATTAAAAGTAGTGTTTATGTCAATGGAGTCTTGGACACTTAAACCAAGAGAGCCCCTTCGCTTTTTATATGTTTGTTTGTGTCTAAAAAAGGCTTAAATGCTCTTTTGGGGCGACTGTGGCTGCGAGGGAGTGCGGTCGTCTTATAACCAAAAGGTTGTGGGTTCGATCCCAGCCCATGCAGTCAACATGTCGATGTATCCTTGGGCAAGATACTTAACCCTGAGTTGCTCCCGATGGCATGGCCAACGGTGTGTGAATGTGTGTGAATGTTAGTTCCTAGAGTAAGGTACACTGCTCTGTATGAATGTTAGGTCCTACAGTAAGGTACACTGCTCTGTATGAATGGGTGTGAATGTTAGTTCCTAGAGTAAGGTACACTGCTCTGTATGAATGTTAGATCCTAGAGTAAGGTACACTGCTCTGTATGAATGTTAGTTCCTAGAGTAAGGTACACTGCTCTGTATGAATGTTAGTTCCTAGAGTAAGGTACACTGCTCTGTATGAATGGGTGTGAATGGGTGAATGACATGTAGTATGTAAAGCGCTTTGAGGGGTCGTAAAGACTAGATAAAGCGCTATATAAGTACAGTCAATTTACCATTTACAAAACCACCAGACTCCATTGATAACCTCAAACAACACAGGGATTTCTGCTCTACTTCTGACTCCATTAGTTACTTAGTTTGTGTTATTGTGTGAGCTTTTACTACACTAAAGGCACACAAACACACATAAACAAACCGACTGAGGCATCTGTTGACTAGAAGCTGACTTGTTTTACAAGCTAAAATTCCTGCTTTTTTACAATGGAGTCTGGTTGCTAGAAAACGGCTTCAGTTCCCTTCAAGGTAAAGTGAATATTCCAAATATAGCGTACACTTGGACTGATATTGGCTTTTAAGGTGTCTAAAACAAGTCCCATTATCACATTGCTTTCCTTCCTGTTGACTGTGTAGAAGTGCCTCCTCTTCAAACAATCCAATGATCACTTGTAGTCGTATACATCTATATTTAACAGATTTATAACAGCACCAGCATGCGGTGAGAATCCGAGAGATTTTTTTATGTTTGATGAGTGCCGTTGTCCCTCAGAGCTCCAGGAGCAGCTGGAGAGGGCTGTTCGGCTGAGAGACAGGAGGAGGGTGGAGCAGGAGGCCGCCCGGCTGGAGGCGGAGAGGATGGAGGCCATCATCGCCAAGGAGGAGCTGCTAGGCAGGCGAGGATCAGATGAGGAACCAGAGAGCTGGTGAGAGGAGGAGAGAGGCGTGAGGAGAGAGGAGAAAACACCAGGAGCACATCCCACACTCAGGAGGAACACACACAGGACAAACACACACACACAGGACAAACACACACACACAGGACAAACACACACACTCAGGAGGAACACACACAGGACAAACACACACACACAGGACAAACACACACACTCAGGAGGAACACACACAGGACAAACACACACATACAGGACAAACACACACACACTGGAGAAACACACACACTCAGGAGGAACACACAGGACAAACACACACACACAGGACAAACACACACACACTGGAGAAACACACACACACTGGAGAAACACACACACACTGGAGAAACACACACACACACACACAGGACAAACACACACACAGGACAAACACACACACGCAGGAGAAACACACACACACAGGACAAACACACACATACAGGACAAACACACACAGGACAAACACCACCACTGGAGAAACACACACACACACACTGGAGAAACACACACACACTGGAGACACACACACACTGGAGAAACACACACACACAGGACAAACACACACACACACAGGACAAACACACACACACTGGAGAAACACACACACTCAGGAGGAACACACACAGGACAAACACACATACACAGGAGAAACACACACACACTGGAGAAACACACACATACTGGAGAAACACACACACACTGGAGAAACACACACACTCAGGAAGAACACTAACAGGACAAACACACACACTCAGGAGGAACACACACAGGACAAACACACACACACTGTAGAAACACACACACACACACACTGGAGAAACACACACACACTGTAGAAACACACACACACACACTGGAGAAACACACACACACTGGAGAAACACACACATACTGGAGAAACACACACACACTGGAGAAACACACACACACAGGAGAAACACACAGGAGAAACACACACATACTGGAGAAACACACACACACTGGAGAAACACACACACACAGGAGAAACACACAGGAGAACACACACACACAGAGAAAACACACACACATACAGAAAACACACACACACTGGAGAAACACACACACACTGGAGAAACACACACATACAGGATAAACACACATACATACAGGAGAAACACACACACACACAGGAGAAACACACACACACTGGAGAAACACACACACACACACTGGATAAACACACAGGAGAAACACACACACACTGGAGAAACACACATACACACTGGAGAAACACACACACATACAGGATAAACACACACACATACAGGAGAAACACACACACACACACAGGAGAAACACACACACACTGGAGAAACACACACACACACAGGATAAACACACACACATACAGGATAAACACACACACATACAGGATAAACACACATACATACAGGAGAAACACACACACACTGGAGAAACACACACACATACAGGAGAAACACACACACACACAGGAGAAACACACACACACTGGAGAAACACACACACACACACTGGATAAACACACAGGAGAAACACATACACACTGGAGAAACACACAGGAGAAACACACACACACACAGGATAAACACACACACATACAGGAGAAACACACACACACACACACAGGAAAAACACACACACACTGGAGAAACACACACACACACAGGATAAACACACACACATACAGGAGAAACACACTCACACACAGGAGAAACACACACACACACAGGAGAAACACACACTCACACACACACACACACAGGAGAAACACACACACACACAGGAGAAACACACACACATACACAGGATAAACACACACACACACTGGAGAAACACACTGGAGAAACACACACACACTGGAGAAACACACACACACACAGGAGAAACATACACACACACACAGGATAAACACACACACACACAGGAGAAACATACACACACACACAGGATAAACACACACACACACAGGAGAAACACACACACACACAGGAGAAACATACACACACACAGGATAAACACACACACACACTGGAGAAACACACTGGAGAAACACACACACACACACAGGAGAAACACACACACACACACACAGGATCAACACACACACACAGGATCAACACACACACTGTTTTTAATGCAAAGTACTCTTTATTTTGGGGGATTTCTCAGGATTTCCTTTTTCTTAAAGCGTGAGAAAAGTCTCTTAATCAGCTTAAAAACATAATAGAACAATTGGAGGGACACAAGGAGGTAAAAGGTATGATAACAAAGAATACTACAATAAAATAAATACTAAAATAAAGGAAGACATGAAATACAAAAAATGAATAATAATAAAGATTAAAACACCATTTAAAAGGGAATGTCTCACAAAGATAATACAACTATGAAATAAATACAAATAAATAAAAACCTATAAAATAAATTAAACAATATAAAATAAAGATTAAAAGGGGATGTCGCACAATTTTACTCGAGATAAACATTTAATCCCGTTCTTTAATTGCTCATCGCACCGCGTCCATAAAGTTGATGAAGTATTTTGATCTATTTCTTTATTTTGTTCTCTCCTCCTTCAGGCTGCAGATCTGGCCGAGTACAGCGCCAAGATCGCCCTCCTGGAGGAGATGCAGAAGGAGAAGGAGGAGGAGGCCGAGTCCTGGCACAGCAAGGTGAGGATCAGCGGCTCCACGAAGTCTCAGGGGTACCTGGAAATGTCAGAGGCGTTTCCTGCTCGTTGTCTTTTTTTAACATGCAATCAGTATTTTCTTTTCCATGTGTGTTTTATTCAACACCATGGCAAACGAGCAATTAGCACCCGATGCAGTATTTACAGTCGGATATAAGCACTTACAAATAACGTAATACACAATTATGTTTTTGTAAGCAGATTGTTTTTTCTTAGTGTATTGCATCAGTTATGTTTCCCTCTACTTTGCATTTCACCACTTAAGTTACTCGTTTCCAATACATTACACTTAAAAACAAACTGCAACTACTTTGTACACTTGTATAGAGTATATAATATATATTTAAATATAGTATCCTATGTTTACAGTTAGTAATAGTACTCTGGTCTTCTAAAGTGTGTCTTTATATTGTGTATCTATATATATCTTTCTACTGTGTATATGTGCTGATTGCAATGCCTTGACAACCCTCTGTAACAAAGTAATGTAACACATTTCAAACAAACTTACAATCACACGTCTATTAAAAGACACAAAGCCAAGTTGTCATGGTAAGACCTGATATCCAGCTCTGCCTGCGACTGTTATTGGTCCATAGCTGGTCACAGTCATACCAGTCCTAACAATACATAATGCAGATTAAACTAACACTCTCCTCCTGGTCGTAGGCTCGGGATATGGAGGAGAATCTGGAGAAGACGAAGGAGGAGCTGCACAACGTGATGAGCTCCTCTCACTCATCCTCTCCTGAAGCTGAGGCTCCTGCCGAGGCTCCTGCTTCCTCCTCTTCATCCTCCTCCTCCTCGGACAGTGAGAGCGACCACGAGGAGAACAACAGCGAGGAGAACAGCACCTACAGCGCCGAGCTGCAGACGCAGGAGATCCCCAACCACCGGGAGGAGGAGGAGAGGCTCACCGAGGCCGAGAAGAACCAGCGGCTGCAGAAACAGCTGCAGGTCAGTGCTTCGGATCCTTCGTTTACTTTTTACTTTATTATTTTCTCCTCTTGTTTGTTTGTTTGTTCACCATGTAAAGCGGCCTTGGGTACCTTGAAAGGCGCTATACAAATGTAATTTATTATTATTATTATTATCACGCTGGACATTAGCCGCCTTTAGCCAGAATCAATGGGGGTTTTCCATTGGATTTCGGAATATTGCAGAAAATAATCTCTGTGGCAAACACGTGTTTTGTTCAGCATGATAATTTCCACATAACAACACCACTTTCTGAAGTTAAAAGCTAACGTTACGCTATAAAGGAACTACAGCACGGTCACATGACTTCACGTCACCACCGCTAAGCTAAAGGTGGCTAATGTTGGGCTATAAAGGAACTACAGCACGGTCACATGACTTCACGTCACCACCGCTAAGCTAAAGGCGGCTAATGTTGGGCTATAAAGGAACTACAGCACGGTCACATGACTTCACGTCACCACCGCTAAGCTAAAGTTGGCTAATGTTGGGCTATAAAGGAATTACAGCACGGTCACATGACTTCACGTCACCACCGCTAAGCTAAAGGCGGCTAATGTTGGGCGTGATGGCGCTTAGTCGTCTCATTTCGACACTTGTTAGCAACCGCCATTTTATGTCGTAAAACAAAACGTTGAAATCTCTTCAGCGTGTGTTACCACAGACCTTATTTCAGATATCCAACCAAAAGTATGTTCAAAAACCATTGACTTCCAGACGAGAGAACCAGAACTGGTAAAACGCTGACTCATTTCCGGGTTTTAGGACTCATTTCTGCACAACTCTATAGCCTAAAGTTAGCTTATTACTTCTGGTTGTTTCATTAACGCTTCAAAAAACATAAAGTGGTGTTAATATGTGGAGATTATCCTGCTGAAGAAACCGTGTTAGTATCATAAACGTTGAAATTATTTTCTGCAATAATCCAAAATCCCATGGAAAAATCCCATTGACTTTTTGTGTGATGCTACCTTCAGTATCGTCCTACAAGAATACATCATCCCTGCTCCACTCTATAATAACAACTCTCAGAATATAACTGAAGTGTATTTGCTGTAACCATCTGTGTTCCCCTCCTCAGGCCCTGAGCTCCGAGCTGGCAGAATCCCGGGACGACAACAAGAAGTCTAAGAACGATCTTCTTCACGCCGAGAACATGAGAGTCGGCCGCGACAAATACAAGACGCTGCGTCAGATCCGCCTGGGAAACACCAAGCAGAGGATCGACGAGTTCGAGTCCTTGTAGAAAACCTCAGAGACCCGAAAACATCTCAGAAATACCTCACAAAGGTTCAGCTTCTAATCAGAGTGTGAACACATCTGCACACAGGGGTGGAAAAGTACAAGTACTCGAGTAAAGTACAATTAAGAGGTACTTTACTTGAGTACTTTTTTAGGGTGAATTCCACACAATATTAAGTTGTTGTAATTTATGATTACGAAACATTTAAATATTTATCTTGCAACCCTGCATTTACTGGAGCTGGTAATAGGTAAATAAATATTGACTCATAATTATAGGTTAAGATATCCAGCAGCAGATTATGAAGTAAATCAGATTGTCTCACTTCCACGAGCTGCGATGAACACTTTAATGAATCACTAATCATGTTCCACTCATTTAATATATATATGATTTTGAAATAGGCCATTAAGCACATTAGTATATTTTGATGTCAATACATACTAAAGTAAGATTTAAATAAGTATACCTATTTTTTAAATGTAGTAATACTTTTCCTTCAGTAAAAAAATATGTTTTTGGCACAAGCACTTCTTCCACCTCTGTATGCAGACTCAGCTGATTAAAAAACAAGAAGCCAAAAGCTGAGATGAGTTTTATTTTATTGGTTTAACTTTGATAACATGTTTTAGCACTCAAACATCTCCAACGTGCTTTAGTTTTTAAAACATTGGCATTAATCGAATGTGTTCCTGATATACTGTACGAACAAATTACTTCTGTTATCATAAACGATCAAATTAGCGTTGTAATTTCCTGTCATATAATAAACTGATGTGGTTCGTTTAGATTTCTAACCACAGCTAACAATTATTTGTGTTGATGGATTGATGATTTTTGGATTGATGCGTAATGTCTCTAAGTTGTGTTGTCCAAACCAAGGTCGAAAAAAGAAACTGCAAAGATTAATCCAATTGTTGTCAACTATTAAATTAAAATTTGAAAAGTATTTTGAGTAATTTTCCATAATCCTCTGATTCCAGCTTCTTAAATGTGATTTTTGTTTTACTCTTAATATACCTGAAGTTGATATCTTTTAAATCCAAATATAGATTTCTGCTTTATAAAATTACTAATAAACTATCAAAGTTGAAGGCATTTCATTATCTGCTATCAATGAATCCATTATATGCCTGATACGCCTCCATTGGATTTCAAGAACATAGTGACATCACTCTGTAACACTCGCTTTTATTGGCTAGCGCTCCAACACATTGTACGTGATAGGCTAAGGGGCGGGACATCTCTAAGCGGTTGACCAATCACAACAGAGCCGGCCAGCTAACCAATCAGAGCAGACTGGGCTCTGGTTTCAGACAGAGGGTGAAAAGAGGTGCTGCAGCACAGGCAGTATGAGAAAAATAAAGAGCTTTTTGAACATTAAAGCCTGGAGACATGTCCCAGTAGAGACACTACATACTGATATACACCTGAACATCAGCAGGAG
Organism: Dissostichus eleginoides; assembly: GCA_031216635.1. Lineage (NCBI taxonomy): Eukaryota > Metazoa > Chordata > Actinopteri > Perciformes > Nototheniidae > Dissostichus > Dissostichus eleginoides. Next base: position 30,180,150 of record CM062275.1, read on the forward strand.
AGGACTCTTTAAAGTAGAGACACTACATACTGATATACACCTGAACATCAGCAGGAGAGGACTCTTTAAAGTAGAGACACTACATACTGATATACACCTGAACATCAGCAGGAGAGGACTCTTTAAAGTAGAGACACTACATACTGATATACACCTGAACATCAGCAGGAGAGGACTCTTTAAAGTAGAGACACTACATACTGATATACACCTGAACATCAGCAGGAGAGGACTCTTTAAAGTAGAGACACTACATACTGATATACACCTGAACATCAGCAGGAGAGGACTCTTTAAAGTAGAGACACTACATACTGATATACACCTGAACATCGGCAGGAGAGGACTCTTTAAAGTAGAGACACTACATACTGATATACACCTGAACATCGGCAGGAGAGGACTCTTTAAAGTAGAGACACTACATACTGATATACACCTGAACATCGGCAGGAGAGGACTCTTTAAAGTAGAGACACTACATACTGATATACACCTGAACATCGGCAGGAGAGGACTCTTTAAAGTAGAGACACTACATACTGATATACACCTGAACATCGCAGGAGAGGACTCTTTAAAGTAGAGACACTACATACTGATATACACCTGAACATCAGCAGGAGAGGACTCTTTAAAGTAGAGACACTACATACTGATATACACCTGAACATCAGCAGGAGAGGACTCTTTAAAGTAGAGACACTACATACTGATATACACCTGAACATCAGCAGGAGAGGACTCTTTAAAGTAGAGACACTACATACTGATATACACCTGAACATCATCAGGAGAGGACTCTTTAAAGTAGAGACACTACATACTGATATACACCTGAACATCAGCAGGAGAGGACTCTTTAAAGTAGAGACACTACATACTGATATACACCTGAACATCGGCAGGAGAGGACTCTTTAAAGTAGAGACACTACATACTGATATACACCTGAACATCGGCAGGAGAGGACTCTTTAAAGTAGAGACACTACATACTGATATACACCTGAACATCAGCAGGAGAGGACTCTTTAAAGTAGAGACACTACATACTGATATACACCTGAACATCGGCAGGAGAGGACTCTTTAAAGTAGAGACACTACATACTGATATACACCTGAACATCGCAGGAGAGGACTCTTTAAAGTAGAGACACTACATACTGATATACACCTGAACATCAGCAGGAGAGGACTCTTTAAAGTAGAGACACTACATACTGATATACACCTGAACATCGGCAGGAGAGGACTCTTTAAAGTAGAGACACTACATACTGATATACACCTGAACATCGGCAGGAGAGGACTCTTTAAAGTAGAGACACTACATACTGATATACACCTGAATATTAGCAGGAGAGGACTCTATAGAGACACTAAATACTAATATGATCCTAAAAAGGGGCATCATGAGGCCCCTTTAACTCTCAACTCCTCTTCCACGCCATTAAACTAACATTTATTATCTTTGTTTTTTTTTCTTCTTTAAAACAAATAATCACCCTGTTGAATCCTGCAGCCTGCTCACCCTGGAAAGGATGTGCCTCTTTCTTAAATATTTACTCAGGAAAGCGATGGTTGTCAGCAGGTTGCTAGACGACTGGTGCAGCCAGTGGAGCTGGTCTGTTTAAATAACCACTGGGCAAATATTTTATCGTACACACACAGATATATTTAACAATGTCAGGGAGTCCTTAATGCTGCTGAGGAGTGTGACAGCTCTTAAGGATGGAAAGCCGCAGGTAGGAAAGATGTGTGTTTGTGTTGGAAGTACTCAGATGTTTTAATTAAAGTAGAAGTACTTCAGTGTTAGGTGGTGTAAATGATTTCACACTGGAGGAAGGTAAACTAACACAAAGCTACCGAGAGAGGAAATAGTTTAAGAACATGTCGTCCGAACTACTTTGCAAAATTAAATTTTCAATAAAGGGCAAAAACTAAGTTTAATATTTTTTTAAAAGTCACATGGGAGAAAAATATGAGATGAGTGCCTTCTTGTTCACAGGTCTTAAATGAAGCAGACAAATAAAATATCACACTATGTGAAGTGTGCGTCACTTTTTAGTGTCCCCTTGTTTTCGTTGTGTTTTCAGTTTCTTGCAGCGGTTGGTTTATGCAGCTTTTAGTAAACGCTGCGCATGTTTCCTCAAGTTAGTGAATGATTTCTAAATGTTGGATGTTTCCTCAAGTTGCTGTAGATGTTTCTTCCTTTGCTTGTGTTTTGGCACATTTGTGTTTTCCTACTTGCATCCTTCCTGCAGCTGCAGCGTGTTTCTCATAATGGAAGTGTTTCGAACACGTTTGCATCTGTCAGCCACCGTACATTGTGCTCATAATACTGTCTAATTTTACAAATACTCCCCTACTTTAAAAGACCATATGATATGTACTTTTACTTTAGTAAAGAATCTGAGTACTTCTTCCACCACTGCCATCATGCATACTGACTACTTTCACTTTTGGTCATTTAAGTATATTTTGAACAGATATATATGAATATTTTAATGAAAAAATCTGTAGTTTTTTTACAAGAGAACTCTTGGATTTTTTCAATAGCTGCCATATCATGTGACCCAGTGATCCAAAGTCAATGCAGCATTGTTTTATTTTAAGTTTTTTTACCATTTTATGTGAATATTTGTATGATTTTCTTTTCTTTTCATTCTTTTTTAAAAGTAAATCATCTGAATACTTCTTCCACCACTGCCAATATGCATGACGACTTTTACCTTCTGTGATTTAAATATATATTTAAAGCCATTTTTCATACTTTTTCTCAAGTCAAATATCTCCTTTGTCCACCACTGTCAAACTGCATAATTACTACTTTCACTTTTGTCGATTTAAGTCAATATTTGAACCATTTTGCATACTTTTTTTCTGAAGTTATATACTTCTTTCACTACTGGCAGATCTAAATATAAGTCTGTGACAAATACTCCAAATACAGAATCAGCCCAACTGTGATGTGGGGGTGGTGCTGAGAACAGCTCCGGCTCCAAAAGTCACAAACCCCTCTGTTGGATACGCGAGGATACGCGAGGAGGAGCAGGAAGGACGCAGGGGAAACAAAAAAGAAGTGTGTCTCCATTTTTATTTTTATTTACTTACCATGAAGAGACAAAACGCCCGGACCCTCGCCCTCATCATCAGCATCCTCACCTACCTGGTGGTGGGGGCGGCCGTGTTTGAGAGCCTGGAGTCGAAGCAGGAGAAAAGCCACAAGAGGAAGCTGGACGCCAGGAAGCACGAACTCATGCGTAAATACAACTTATCCAAAGGGGACTTCGAGGAGCTGGAGCACGTCGTCGTGCAGCTCAAACCGCACAAAGCCGGCGTGCAGTGGAAGTTTGCGGGGTCTTTTTACTTCGCCATCACTGTGATCACAACCATAGGTGAGCGGAAGTTCATTTATGTACACATTAAGAGCATGAGAGGGGGCTGCGCTGAGGTGTAATTCAGCGATTCAGAGGCAAAGACAGTAAACAAGTACAAAACAAGATGGAGAAACTTTGTGGGATGATATAATAAATACATAGGCATTGTTAAAGTGTTGGAGGGAATCCTAAAAGCCTAGATAGACGATACAAAGTGCGTAAAGTCAGTAACAGTGCCTCCTTGCTGAATTAAATGTTATTATTTATTTTTAATATAATATTTTTTTTGGTAATGTTACATATTTGTATTAAAAAATCTGAATTTTATTTTTTTTATTTTGTTCATGTCCTTGTTTTTCATGTTTTATTTTCTTTTTAAGATAAAGAATGATTTCTATGTCCTGTGACCAAATGACCTAATCAATAATAATTAATACAGCTTCACTGGACAAGTAGGATAGACCTCTTTTATTGGGCTTTTTCTATTTTATATAAATATTTTAATGGGAAAATCTGTTTTCTTTTTATTCTTAGATTTGTTTCAATAGTTTACATATTATGTTTCTACTCATCAAAGTGTCAATTCTACATGTAAAAGTACATTTATAGCATTTCAAAACTGCTTTTTTGATATCATTCCAACTTTCAAAACCTAAATGTCTAGTCCTTGCTTCATCCTATCTCGTCAGATATCATCTTGTAACTCTCAGTCTGACGTGTAACCTGTGATCCATCCTCCTTTTTTATTCTTAAATCTTTTCAATAGTTTACATATTATGTGCCCTAATTAATCCAGTTTTTACTCGTCAAAGTGTAATTTCTACTTGTAAAAGTAAATTTGTAGCATTTCAAAACTGCTTTTCTGATATCATTTCAACCAGCCAAAGCTAAATCTCCAGTCTTTGCCACACTACGTCAGATAACATCTTGTAACTCTCAGTCTGACGTGTCTCCTGCGATGTCTCCTCAGGTTACGGCCACGCGGCTCCGAGCAGCGACTCGGGGAAAGTGTTCTGCATGTTCTATGCCCTCCTGGGGATCCCGCTCACTCTGGTGATGTTCCAGAGCCTGGGGGAGCGGATCAACACCTTCGTCAGGTACCTGCTGCACCAGGCCAAGAAGTGCCTGGGCCTGCGTCAAACGGCCGTGTCCATGGCCAACATGGTGACCGTGGGCTTCTTCTCCTGCCTCAGCACGCTGTGTGTCGGGGCCGTGGCCTTCTCCCACTGCGAGGGATGGAGCTTCCTGCACGCCTTCTACTTCTGCTTCATCACGCTCACCACCATCGGCTTCGGGGACTACGTGGCGCTGCAGAGGGACGACGCGCTGCAGAACGACCCTCGCTACGTGGCCTTCTGCTTCGTCTACATCCTCACGGGGCTCACGGTGATCGGAGCCTTCCTGAACCTGGTGGTGCTTCGCTTCCTCACCATGAACACGGAGGACGAGCGACGGGACGCCAGGCAACGCGCGCTCGTTCCCGTCGGTAAACCCCGAGGAGAGGTGGCTCGACTGCTCCCCCTCTCGGCTTCCACCTCTTTAGCAGAAGACGCCACCAAAGCGAAGGATTTGAAAGGCGTCTACACCGAGGTGCTGCACTTCCAGACAATATGCTCCTGCTTGTGGTACAGGAGCAAGGAGAAGCTGCGGGGCTCCATCCCTCAGGAGCTGATGTTATCGAACCCCTACATGCAGCAGAGCAGGAACTGTCCTCACTACGTGGAGCCGGGGTCCACAGGATGTGTTTGTAGTCCACGTCAATGCTCGAGCATCAGCTCCATAACTACAGGCCTGCACCTCTTATCTCCATTCAGGATGTTTAAGAGACGCAGCTCCGTTTAAAACTCTCGATACAGCAGATTTCAGCACAGAACAATGTGTCTAGACTGCCAGAGAGCCGGCCTCACAGCAGAGACAAGACTGCTAGATGTTTGTGGTGCTATAATCCCAGTAAACAGTAGGACAAGACAACTCAAATATCAGTTTGAGGAAGGGTTGCTCGCTATGTTTGGAAGCAATGATGTGCAAAAATGAAAGAACATTTCTTAGTGCGAACAACGAAAGAAACAAACCAGGAAGGTATTTGTAGAAATGCGCACTTATACTTATATAGTAATGCATTGAAGAGGAGTTTCACAGGTTGAACGTGCATGTACTATATATGAGTTTCATGGAGAAACTGACGGCATGTTATGCAAAAACGTTCAAAACTTGAAAGGGTTTGAAACGTTCAATACTTTTAATGTCAAAGGATTATTATCAAATGCACAATAGCCACAGCGTTGTTGTTGGCAATGGAAATCTGAAGTCCCAGACCCCGCTTAGAGTGCAGCATACAATATACTGAAGACTTAAAAAGAAAAAAGACAATAAAATAGTCCAAAATGCCAATGTAAAAGTTAACTATTAACGTTTAAAAGTCATGTTAAATTTACACATTTGCAGGTAACTACTCAAAGGATTCTCTGAGTCTGTTTGCACATCACTTCTTTGAAGGTAGAAGTAACCTGTGGGTGAAATTAGACATCTACCTGTGCACACACACTGCAGACCACGAGGTGTTCAGGGTAAACAGGTGACAGCTGAACAGGTGCTGCACCAGGAACTACAGGCGGAGTCAGTTGAGGAACTGCACAATAGAAATGGAGAGATAACATCATTTTACCTCACCTACTGAACTTCAAAACATCTGGCATTTGTTTTTAGCGGGAAAAGTCTAGTCTGTATTATTTTTTGTATACAATTGTTAGGGCTCCGATCAGAGTTGGTGGGAAAAAGACAACACAATGGACATGCTAAATTTCGCCCCTTACTGAAGCAATGTTATGAAATCAACAGGGATTTGGATAATTATTATATTGTATTAACGTTCAAAACATACAATTAACATGCTCTACTCAATACAACCAGAGTCCATTGACAGAAACAGTAATTAAACCTCCATGATTGTCGTTAAACACACTAGAATGACAAGATAAATCCATCTTTATTTATATTTCCACCCCTTAATTCAGAGTTAAATGGAAAAAGGAACATGTTTTAAATGCTCTTCTCAAAGCAACCAGACTCCATTGGCAGAAACAATCATTTTAGATTGCTGATTGTCGTCAAACACACTTTATTCAAACACAAATGTGTCTCGTTCAGTCCTTCTGCTGTTTGCAAAAAGACTTAGGATATTCTTAGTCAATTAACACTCGATTAGGGGATTTGATTGACAGATGAGTTTCTCAACGAAGAGTAATGCAAAAGTATCAATGTATCTTGCGTTTAGCACAATATGGGCTCATAGGTTTCTTGAAGATAAATCCTTCAGCTTAGAAAGAGGACTAATTTACCCAATAAATTGACAAAGAATCACATGGTTTGAGAGTTTGAAAGAGAGACAACTCCTGTTCATTATCTCTGCTTTATGGTGCATTTGTCAACCTGAAAAACACAGAAAGACACACTTGTCTACGGGAATGGAAAAGGAGTTTATCGCCTATTTTTAGCAGGTTTTCTGGTGTTTAAAAAAACTGCATGCTTGCGCTAATTTTGGACGGAAAGGGTACAAGACTTCAGCTCTGCAGTAAATTCCCATTTAGTGTTTTTTTGTTAATTATCTCATGCTGGTTTAACTCATAGGTTATGGTCACATTATTTGTGATTGATGCAGCACCAGTTTAGACGTTGTGGTTTAACACAAGATAAAACATAACAAATCGTGATTGTCAGAACTATATTAAAGCTGACACTGATAGCTCAACGTGACTCATATTTCTGTGTAGCTGCCTCTGTTATTGTGACTTTTCAGAGCTCTCTGCCCAAAATTCCGGTGCATCAGTCACAAACGCTGCAGCATTATGTAACTACACAAGTGGGAAAAGTTCAGAAAAATCATGATGACATACCACGAACACAGTAAAACTGCATTAACACAGAAGCAGGATGATCACAAGTAGACACTCAGCGGCACTGACTGAAAAAAGTTTAAAAAAGACCAACCAAGTGTTTTCAGGAACTGTAATCCAGAAGCTTGGGAAGTACACTTTAAGCGAACAGTTTGGGAAATAATGAGCTGGAGATAGGAGGAGGTTAGCTTAGCTTCGAATAATAACTGGAAGCAGAGGAAACAGCCGGGCTCTGTCAAAAGTTCAGATAAAAATAGCTCCAACAACACTTCACTGCTAACACGCTGTTTATTGTTTGTTTAGGGGGAAAAGGTTTTTGGCCTAACTTCTAAATGAGACAATAAACTCCACTCGTATGCCTGTACCCTAAAGATAAACATTAAGCTAAAGAAAAGGATAAAGATCGAGCTAAAGATGAAGCTAAAGGTGAAGCTAAAGGTGAAGCTAAAGATGAAGCTAAAGGGAAGCTAAAGATGAAGCTAAGATGAAGCTAAAGGTGAAGCTAAAGATGAAGCTAAAGGGGAAGCTAAGATGAAGCTAAAGGGAAGCTAAAGAGCTAAGATGAAGCTAAAGGTGAAGCTAAAGGTGAAGCTAAGATGAAGCTAAAGGTGAAGCTAAAGATTAAGATGAAGCTAAAGGTGAAGCTAAAGATGAAGCTAAAGGGGAAGCTAAAGGTGAAGCTAAAGATGAAGCTAAAGGTGAAGCTAAAGGTGAAGCTAAAGATGAAGCTAAAGGGGAAGCTAAAGATGAAGCTAAAGGGGAAGCTAAAGGTGAAGCTAAAGGGGAAGCTAAAGGTGAAGCTAAAGATGAAGCTAAAGATGAAGCTAAAGGTGAAGCTAAAGATAGGGCTAAAGATGAAGCTAAAGATGAGAGACTGATGTCACTCTTACTTTATAAGTTAAATATGTAACTTGTTAGCTATTTAACTAGGCCCAAAAAGCCTCCTGTTAGCTTAGCCTAGCATACATTCTGGGAACGGGGAAACGTCTTAACTGGCTCTGTCAAGGTTTATAAAAGTAATCTTACTAGAACCTCTAAAAGTAACTTATTAACATGTTATATCTTGGGTGTTTCATTCATTAAATTACCTTACATGAAATCACAGGCAATCAAACAAAACCCATCAGATATTCTTGTTGTCTAAATCACATCTATTTCAGACAGTTGATGCAAAGTCATTTTAGGAGCAGTTTGGAGTGGCAGATGGGACGAGGTTTTGTGTGTTTGTACAATGGATAACAAACTGTTTGTCAATCACACAGAAATATGCCATATTAGACAAAAAATACCCACCCTTAGATACAGTTCCTTGTATTTCGGGCTTATTTTGGTGTTGGCATGATTTGACGTTTATTTATGGCAGCTGCAAATGAGATAACTGACACATTTCGGGATCAAACCTTAATTTAATTTAGGGAAAAAGGGCTTTCTTAAATGTTTGACCACAGATGATATACTAACAACAGAGAGTAGCACATTTTAACCTGTTTTTCTTAAAGGCATTTTTGGGAAATGTTCAACCAAGAGAACTCTGCTTCTTCACCATACTAAAAAAAGGAAGTGCAATAATGTGAAAATACTTTATTACAAGTATAAGTCCTGCATTTAAAAAACGTATTTCAGTAGAAGTACAAAGAAACTCATTCTGCAGAAAAATGGTTGCTGTGAAAAAAGTACAATATTCCCAATATTATGAAACGCATGAGATACAAATACTTAAGTTAAGTACTTTTAAATTTGTACTCAAGCAGAAGTCAGCGTCAGAAAAGATGGGAATGGGGGAAGATTTGAAGATGGATTATTTCTTGTAGATTTAAGACATTTATTGCTTTGCATTGTGGGTGGAAATAACAGCGTTTTGACGCCAAATTAACATAAAAACGTGCTATTTCATCTGGCTGTGATGCCGATTAAGGAACTTATGGAAACAGACTGTTGTGATGGACTTCTGAAATACAAAAATACTGTTTGCACGTGATAATGGACAAGGACATTTTCTGCTTTTAACAGCAGCACCCTACTGTATATTTTATGCAAGTACTGTATTAGTTTTAAACTTTGCTGCACAATAACTAACAGGTTTCTCTGTTAAAATATGACAGGGGGCAAAGTACTTGAACACCTATTCGTACTTGAAATAATTGTACTTTTTTTATCTTAACTTGCCAAGAGATGTGTGCACAGTTGAGACTTATAATTTGTTTGTCAAGATTAATCACACTCTTCAAATCTATTTCAGAACAATATTATACTATTTTGCTCTAGAACATCCATATAAAATATTAAAAAGATGGATATTTTATCCAATAACTCTGTTTTTAGTTTTGTTGTTTGTCGTGGCTGTCCCGATGAATCATTATTTTAAAGAGAAGATTTTTGCATGACTGTACACAATACAAGTATAAGATGTAGTCATGTGGTTTTAGCATCTTCAAGCTGTTCCTCAGCCTGTGCGGTGTGAGAAAAGCCTGCTGAATGTATAGAAATGACCGTTGGGTCCAGATGGTTTCCCCTGTGAATCCTGACTGAAGTCCAGCTCTGGACAACCTACAGCAGGTTAGTCACGACGAGCACAAAGTATGGCGGGTATTTATTGTGTCATAGTATGCGGCATTATGTATATTATACAACTCATCATCATGTGAGAAGTAGGCGGAGAATACAACGGACAGTATTAAGGCTTAAATACTGTTGATAATGCTTTTCAATTAGGACACCTCTAATGTTGTTTCTTGTTTGTTAATACAGCTTGGCTTTTTGGAATATCTTAGGGGTATATAATATCTTAATAATTCCCTCAAAATCTTAAATAACTTTCCTGAAAAGAACAATGTAAATTGGTTGTATATTTAAGATGAAATTTAAATTAGTTCAAATTCATTTCTAGTGTGATCTTTAGCCCTTTAAGGCAGTACGTGAATACATGCCGATGCCATTTTTTTCGTACAAGCAAACCAAATGTCTCTAGAGTTAAAGTGATTTTTCTATTTTCTATGCGACTGCGCCCACTATAAGATATTTATAGGTTCATTATGTGTTCCCAAATGGAGCTCATCAAACCATCTGGTGAAAACTCCTGCATTTTTCACATCCACATCACATCATTTAAATAGCAATATTGTGTTATATATGTGCTTTATATGACTCAATATGAAAATAATGTGGCGTTGATGCAGGAAAGGGCATGAATACAGTGAATAATGAGCACAAAATCAGGAATATACTGTAAAAAACTATCCTCATTAGTCTAAAAATGGATTACATCACACATTTAAAATCACCACAATTAAGATATGATACATTTGTTTGCTTGCCACTGCAACATCAGACCAGATTGTAAAGCCTGGCCCTGAGCCGGCGTGTGAATCGGCTCTCAGCCATTAGAAGTGCGGAGAAAAGCAACAGAAGGAGTATCCATTCGACAAGTCCCTGTATTGACCCCCTGTGGCAGGAGCATCTGCTGTTTTTTTAATTTGGACATAGTCCTGGGTATCTATGTCAACGACAGAAATAGTTTCACAGAGAATGAGAAGGTCATCAATGGCATTACGTCACCTTCTGGGCAGGTTAAAACTAAAGGTGTCTGTCACTTACATGTGCCAGTTTGGACACTTTCAAAGTGCGCTTTTTCATGTTTTCAACTAAAATAAGTAGAATACATTTTTTTATCCCTGTTTCTGCAAATGCAAGTTTCTACGATGAAGCCTTGGGCAACATCAAATTCATCACATTGATTTTTAAAGCAGGCTATAGCTAAACAACAGTTCATTTTCTCACTTAGAACTATTCATTTAGTGGATTTTTCGGTTGTATAGGGTTAAATAAACCCATTGAATACCATTTAACTAAACCCATTTAATACCATTTAACTAAACCCATTTAATACCATTTAACTAAACCCATTTAATACCACAGGGTTAAAAACAAAAAAACACTGAATTCCTGTTTGTATTTAGTTCGAATTCCCTTTATTGTAAGTCACTTAGTAAAACATTTTATAAAATGCTACTTTCTACTTATTCTCCACTACAATTCAGAAGTAAATATTGTACTTTTAATCGACAACATATATGTAGTACCCAGAGGTGGGAAGTAACTAAGTACATTTACGCAAGTACTGTACTTAAGTACAATTTTGAGGTATTGTACTTTACTTGAGTATTTCCATTGTATGCTTCTTTGTACTTCTACTCCATACAATTCAGAGGTAAATGGTGTACTTTTTCCACTACATGTATTTAATACCTTTAGTTACTTCACAGATCTGGATGAATGATGTGAATAATAATCATAATATAATAATGATTTTGAAAAGTGGGGGGGAAATTACGCCCATAGTCATACCTATGCATTTTATTATAAAATTGTGTATATTTACAGACTGTTACAAAAACTAAAAAGCTTATAAAAATCAGGTTTAAAACTAAAAGAGCTTTACAAAAAAGTAACACAATTAAAGATGTTTGGAGTTTTATTTTAGTTATTAATTTTTATTTGTTGTCCAAGAGAAATGCTGATTTGAAACAGTTGTTACATACAGTTACGGCATTTCCTGTTTCTGCCGGAGAGAGGGGAGTTTGTCCCAAAGCTTGCCGCTGTATTTACTCCCTCCATCTGACAGGAGGGAGTATGTAAGTCGCTTTGGATAAAAAGCGACTCACGGAGGGGTAGGGTGTAGGGCGTGGTTTGGGATTGGGCCACAGGGTTCAGAGTCCGAGGAGAAGCAGCTGTGTTCCCCAGCAACATGGAGCTGAAGACCCTGGCCCTGAACGCGTTTGCACAAAACAAGCGAGCCGCCCTCCTCATCGGGGGAGCCGGCGTCGCTTTTCTGGGACTCGGCCTCGGTTATAAATACCTGCGAAAGCCCGAAAAAGTAGTCCGTGTGGCGTAGTGTCTCAGCTCCTCATTCACCCGCTGAAGTCTGGCAGAGCCGTGTCTGTTCCCCTGGCGGAGTGCCTCCAAATCGGCCTGAAGTTTGGAGAGCTGCAGGATCGGTGAGAGTTAAGAAGTTGGATCTTATGGTGGGATTCTGGATGCAAGTGTGCTGTGGAGAAGCACACTTTGATCCAATTTAAAAGTTGGCATTGAAATGAAAGATGAATTCGCCTTATCAAGTTAAACAAACATTTCAACACTAGTTTTCTGCAGGATCAGTGAGGTTAAAGGTTGATATGTTGTTATTGTTGGTGCATATCATTGCTTTGGAGAGCCACACTTTTGATTTAATGTGTAAAGTAACTAAGTACATTTATTTACAAGTACTGTACTTAAAGGTGGGGTATGTCATTTTGGAGAAACCAGCTCGAGTGCGCTAGAATTTGAAACTACTCAGCCGAAAAAAATCTGCCTCTTCCTTCAGACTTCCTTACAGAGCCCCTCCTCCAACAATATAACAAAAAGTGTTTCTGAAATAAATTACATACCCCACCTTTAAGTACAGTTTTCTAGGTACTTGTACTTGAGTATTTTCATGTTATGCTACTTTATACTTCCAATCCACTACATTTAAAAGGTAGCTAATGTCATTTTACTCCACTACATTTAACTAAATTAAACTAGGACTAACTCTTTAAGTCACAAAGGAGTCAAATTATTTAAATATTTTACAAAAAGTCAATCAGAAATGTGTTTTGTCAGTACATTTGAACAGTAACATGCTACTTGATGCAACAATATTATCTAGAAATGTCACATACATAAATATAATTTATAAAAGCACATGAAGGCCCTTTTTCTGCACTTTTTATACTTTAAGTACAGTTACTCAAGTAAAGCATCTGAATACTTCTTCCACCACTTAAAATTCGACATTCAAATGAAAGTACATTCACTATATCAAGTTAAACAAACATTTCAACACTATCTTTCTGCAGGATCAATGAGATAATGAGATTAAAGGGTAATTGTTTCCGGGCAGCGGAAAGTTAGCACTCGAGATAAGATAAACCTTTATTTGTCCTTGGAGGGAAAATCCGGTGGCATAGCATCAATGGAAATATTTTATTTGACATCTGCACAATAACCATAGAGTTTTGGCAAAGAAAAAGTATCAGGCTCCTCCAACGTACAACATTCTTACCATGCAAAGAAAAAGACATCAAATAAATGAGTGCAGTCGACATAATGGTGCAAGAATTTGAAAAATACATGCAGATATGATAAGTTAATCATTCAATTATATACTGCACAGTAGAATAAATACTACTGTAATATGATATACAAATGTGAGTGAGATGAGAGGGAAAAGCTGAGAGGACAGTTTGAGTTCACCCTGCACAAGAAAACTAAGAATACAAAATAAAAATGTTACCTAAACACACGAGGGTGTCTGGATTCTGCATGGCTCAGTCAATAGACAACATAAGCATGTAAATAATTATAATACTAGTATTGTAATGGCAATTGTAATGTTCTATATCCTTTGCCATTACTTCACAGGAGGGTTTGGAGTGATCCAGACGCAGACACAAACAGATGATTTTCCGATCCATTGCTGCAGTTTAGAATGATGTTTTATTTAGCGTTGTACATACCAAGGCTTAATTACAGTCAATAGTTGTGGTGAGCATCTGCCGGGCTGGTGGAATCGGTGTGCTCTTCCTCCTGTGTCCTCGTCCTTTCCTGTCACCTGTGACCCCTTTTATACAACCGGTGCTCTGTGTTCAAAATATGTGTTGAGCATATTTGGATTCAATTACAATCCTTGCAGATCTTAAAAAAATAAAATCACTTTGCATTTTAAGAAATGATTTGGTTTCAGGGCAAACATAACAAAATGAGATGCAGGTAAAACTAAAATATTAAATAATTAAATGCAAAACCATAGGAAATGTAAACAATAGAAAACTGATAAACAATAACTGATAGGATATAGCTAACAGATAACGGATATATCATAAATTGACTCATAAATATATTAATTGTCACATCTTACCACAAAGTCATTAGACAAGTTTGGTTTTTTATAACTCACCCATTTTTCCTCAAGGACATGAACTTTAATTATTTTACTCGTTATTTTTTCCCCTTGCAGATTTTGTACATTGTCCAATCATCTATTTTTATACAGGGGTGTCCAAACTACGGCCCGGGGGCCAAATGCGGCCCGCGGACTATTTTGAATCGGCCCTCAGCAAATTCAAAAAGCACAATGTAATACGGCCCACAGATGAAACTTGTGCTTGTCTTATATTGTAGTTCATAAATATACATGTAAACATATATTACACAGTGGTATTCATGTGTTAATGAGCCCACTTTTCAAATAAATTCAATTCAATATAACATTTTCATATCTTAGTTGATAAGAGAAAAAGCCCAATGACTTATTTACAAGCTTGAAATACACCCTTCCTATTTCTCCTTATTATAATCTGAGGCTTCTTCTTAAGGGATGAGCTGCCAACACTCACAAGCATCATGTACCTACATTTGATTGATTTTGCTAACTTATAACTGAACTTATGAGGCAACATACCTCTAGTGAGTGGCCCAGCCCTCCGTATATTTTTCTGTATGTGGCCCTCGGTGAAAAAAGTTTGGACCCCCCTGATCTAGGACATATGGAGTGAAATAAACATCCAGAAAACTGCAGGCCTTCCTTACAGAACCATGTTTCATGTATGATTCCTGTCTGTTTCCCTGCAGACACTGGCTGGTGGTGACGGAGCAAGGTCACATGGTGACGGGCCGACAGCAGCCTCGCCTGGTCCTCCTCTCTCTGACCTGCGAGGACGGCCATGTTTGTTTGAGCGGCCCGGACATGGAGGAGCTGAGATTCCCCGTCAAACAGCCCGACAACAGCGTCATCGACTGCAGGTCCAACATCATGTCTGACTCTCCATACATAACTGTTCATTCAGCTGATGCTTTTATACAAAGCCCCTTACAATGACTGAATCAGCCATGATAAAAACTACTCGGAACAGCAAGAAATCCTTCAAGTACATTAGCTTCAAAAAGTCAAAAGTCAAACCATTTTGAGGGCTTCGTAATAAATGAGAACTTTTTTCTTTTTTTGTTGGACAACAACGTGATCGACTGCAGGTCCAACATCAGGGTCTAATCGAGTCTGACTCTCAATACTTTACATTTACAAACCAACTTACAATAGGTGCAAACAGCCATGAGGATAACAACTCATTAAAGTACATTTGCTTCAATAAACCAAACCATTTTCTTCGTACAGAAATGAGAAGGTTTTTAAAATGTATTTATCAGATTCTAATAGCAAAGCTGCAGGCGAAAGTAACAGAAGATGAGTATGGAGCCAGAATTGGGTCAATATTCTAGCGCGCAAAACAAGCTACATTTATGCTTAACCTTGCCTGAAAATTACAATTAAAAAAGTTAATGCAGGATTTCATATGTTTTACGAGACATAAGGGCAGGAATTCAGAGGGGAAAGGAGCCGTTTGGAGCTCTGCTACTAAACATTTTTTTTTTAACGTCAAACGCGTCATATTACGTCACATGGGGGAGCGACTTTCTCGGACTCCTTCTCTGCCCAATTCACGGTAGTAGTTGGTAGTTGGTTTGAGCGGTTGTGATTTAGTGAGCTGGTATTTTTTCGATAATTTTACATTGCAATTTACCATTTTTAATCATGGTGAGCTATTGTGTTTGTGCTAGTGGAGCCGTGAAACCGTGCCGCGCCACACTAATTGCGCTGCATTTTCGGGTGGTCTTTTTTTATGCGGAAGTAAAAATGTCTTACAAAAACGACACCAGATGTCACTAGTGTATATTTCTGTATATTTTTTTTGAAAATCTAGTGTATACATAATTTTCCTACACATTTATTCACTGGGGTCTCTAACCTGCAAGTTGCTCTTTAACCTAGAGGCCGTTTTATGATAACGTTTTGGTATAATTGGCCATTTTTATTTTCAATATTCAATGAATATGTAATGATGCTTAGTGAGGTTCAAGGTTCAAAGCTTTTATTAGTCATACGTACATAGCTACAGTGTAGTTATGACGATGAAAATCTTAGGTCACAGGCTCCTCCAACAGTGCAACACAATAAAACAGAAAAAATAGTGCAAGTAAATACAAAAAGAACAATAGTAAAAAAGCTGAATAGTGCAATAAGAGTCTATATGCAAGTGATTGAATATGATATGTTAGATACATAATTTCTAAATTGCAGCCAGATTAATTTTGTGGATGTTGTTTCAAAAGTTCAGTTGTTTAGCAGTCTTATTGCCTGTGGGATGAAACTGTCCCTGAGTCTGGTGGTTGTAGTCCGGATGCTGCGGTAGCGCCTGCCAGACGGCAGCAGACAGAACAGTTTGTGGCTGGGGGTCTTTTGTAATCCTGAGGGCTTTCTTCCTGAGCCGCTGGGAGTAAAGGTCCTCCATGGATGGCAGCTCCGTCCTGGTGATGTTCTCTGCAGTTTTCACCACCCTCTGTAAAGCCTTACGATTGAGGGCGGTGCAGCTGCCGTACCAGGCCGTGATGTCAGGATGCTCTCTATGGTGCACCTGAGGACATGCAAATATGTTTGTTGTCTACTACAAAGACAACCAATTATCTTAAAACAAAATATATATATATATATATATATTTAGTTTTACATTGTGATGCAAAACACCCTGTTTGTGTATTAATTCATTGCTTTAAACTTCTTTTTTTTTGTTTCCTTTAATTTAAAATCGGCAACCGATTCAGAGAATCACCCAGCTAATGTTTGCTAGCTAAATAGCTAACTAAACAGCACACTGACAGGGTAATCATACAACGGCCTCTAGGTTAACTTGTTTTCTACATGTTAACACTGTGGACATTCATTTTCTTCAGCAGACAGTAGCTAGCAGTTTTCGACAGATAGAGCCCACTCAAAAATATATTGTTTTATATCAAATGAATTGATAGATATATATATATATATATATATATATATATATATATATATATATATATATATATATATATATATATATATATATTATATATATAATTATATATATATATATATATATAATATATATATATATATATATATTAGCTGTACACTTTACGAATATAATAGTTTTTTATGGACAACTTCACCAATAAATGTCGTCCAACTAATCTTGCTGCTGTCACTCCTCGGCTCTTGGTAGTTCAGGCAATGATCAAACCTGGCAACTCCAGGCTTCTTGGCAGCTGTCAATCAAAGTCCAGTGGCTCCGCCCCAAAGTGTCAGAAACTTTTCACGCGCGCGCAGACAGACTCCACGAGCTCGTGAGTAGCTTGTTTTGCGCGCTAGAATATTGACCCAATTCTGGCTCCATAATGAGAGCAAGAGTTATTTATATTGTATTTTGCACTGAATACATTTGAGTGCTCTCATGTTGTTGATAAAAAAGGAAATATAATTCGTCCTTTTTTCAACTCAAACACCTGTTAATTCTGTCATTTTAGGATTTCTAGATCCTATTATTTCCCGAAGATAGTCATAAAAGATACCATGTTATTGGTACTATATTTGTTATTTTGTCTCCTATGTATGCATTATGTTGTTGTTGTGCTGCAGAGTTTTCGGAGCGGACATCCAGGGTCGGGACTGCGGAGAGGAAACGTCCCGCTGGCTGATCCGGTTCCTGGGGAAGGAGCAAACCTTCCGCCTCGTGCACTTTGAACCCCAGATGAGAGGGAGGCGGACTGAGCCGCTGCTCCCTCCCTTCGAGGTGAAGTGTGGCTTTGAGTCCCAGATTTTAACGCTTTGACTGAATACCCCTATTTAAGATTTTCCCTTTATATTCACCTTAATGTCAGCTTTGCGACCGCGTGTTAGGGCCATTGTAGGTAAATAAAAACCTACCTAAAGTGGTGAATTTAGGAGTAAAAATCCCAAACTTAAAGGTCACCTATTGTGCAAAATCCACTTGTTCATGTCTCTTCTACATCAACATGTGTCCCCTCTTCTTCATGTCTCTTCTACATCAACATGTGTCCCCTCTTCTTCATGTCTCTTCTACATCAACATGTGTCCCCTCTTCTTCATGTCTCTTCTACATCACCATTTTCATCTAAAGTAACAGACAGAGAATCAGCACTTTGGAAACAGGGCTGAAACAGAGGGGATTATGGGATGCTGCAATGATCTGTTTGGTGTTTCAGCCAATCAGAGACAGGCTCTGTATATATCTGAGACCTGTGATATATTGATGAAAAACAGTATAATAGGGGACCTTTAAAAAAACAACTTAATTGAATTTTCTCTGAGATAATAAAGTCAAACAAAGAACGTTCCAAGATGCTTAGACTGAATACTCCTATTTAAGATAAAATAGATTTCAGCTTTGCGACCGCATGTTAAGGCCATTGTGGGTAAAACAAAGTAATAATTACAGTCAGGGGAGGAGTGAAATGTTCTGAGAATAAAAAAGATCTCCAAGATTAAAGCGGTACATTTAGGAGTAAAAATCCCAAATTTAAAAAACAACTTACCAGAATTTTCTCAGAGATAATGAAGTCATTAAAAAATGTAGAAAAATCCAAGATTAAAATATTTAGTTTTTACTCAATAATATCAACCCCTCCTCTGGCTTTGTGATTTCTTAACAGTCTTGCCATTAAATTAAAAGTATATTTGTAAAAAGTTTTGAGAAAATAATGGTTTTCTTTCTGCTTTTTTAAAGCTGTTCACAGAGTTTAAGTGTTCCCAGAATGTCCCGAGCAGAAGAACAGGGTTTATTTCTCTCCACTAGGTGGCGTACTCGGACGAGGCTCCTGTGATGCTCCTCTCCGAGGCCTCCGTGCAGGATCTGAGCAGCCGGCTGGAGGAAGACGTCACTGTGAAGCGTTTCCGCCCAAGCATCGTGATCAGTGACTGTGAAGCCTTCGCTGAGGTGGGTTTCAACATCTGTGAATCCCTCTGAACAGAAATCTAAACACACCAAGGCAGTCCTGCAAAGATTAGGAGGTTTTCCTTCTTAAAATATCAGGTTTTTTCTGTCATAAAAGCTCAAGAAATAACAGAATATCTGAGAAAACAAATTGCATTATTATAAAATAAACTTAAAGGTGGGGTAGGTAATTTTGGAGAAACCAGCTCGAGTGCGCTAGAATTTGAAAATACACAGCCGGAAAAAATCTGCCCCTTCCTTCAGACTTCCTCACAGAGCCCCTCCTCCAACACACACGAACGCGCACATGACCAATGAGGGCACGAGATAAGTTTGTGCACAGATGGAAGGCTGACAGGCAGGTAGGCCATCCAGTTATTTTAGCCGGGCCGGCTCAGATGATTGGTCGTGCTTTTTACAGCGCCACGGCTTCCACAGATGATATGTTTTTGTCAAAGCATTTAATATATTCATTACTATCGGGATGTTAAGAGCATTCCATGGAATATAACAAAAAGTGTTTCTCAAGCCGGTTTCTCAAACTTACCTACCCCACCTTTAAATGGTGAAATTCCAAAGAAACTTCACAGTATATAACGTTTAAAAAAAAGCCTTAATCTGGCATCAATCATTAATATAAAGTAATATAATTCATATTGTATAAAGTATTTTAACCTTTTTGTACTTTGTGTATACTTTGACGACGGGTAAACTTGTGCATGCTGTACTTTCTTTGTTAATAAACAAATGTGTTGTATTAGCAAGAGGCAGCATTACAGTCCAGCACTACTTACCCGAGTCATTATATCCACTTTAGAAGATAAGATGGACCTTTATTAATCCCCGTGGGGAAATTCAGTAATTTAAACCGCAACAGGGTGAGATTGAAAAACAGGACAACACAGATTCACACAAGATTAAAGATAAGAGATTATTTATCATGAACATCATCGTGTAATGAAAGCAGCCAACCCTACAATATCAACATCCAATTATTAAGTCAAAAAACGATTGGGATATTTAATCAAATCCATCCCTCATCACCTTAAACACTGTCTAAACGATCAGATGAAGGTTTTCCCTCGTGTGTAGGGAGAAACTATCATTTGGTCCTTTTCTCTCATGACTAATCCCTCACCCTTTTCAGTGTGAGCAGCGCGGACTAAATTTAACTCAAACTGTTTCTCTTTTTCAGGACTCGTGGGTAGATATCCAGATCGGCAGCGTGAGGCTTCAGCGTGTGAAGTCATGTGGACGGTAACTCAGAGGACGCTTCACACAGATTTAATCACGTTGTCCTTTCACCTTATGAAGCCGCTCCTTTTTCCCACTTCCGGTTCAGATGCATGTGTTAGTCCGTAGATCAGGGGTGTCCAAGCCTTTTTCACCGAGGGCCACATACAGAAAAATATACGAAGGGCTGGGCCGATCACTAGAGGTATACTGCCTCATAAGTTCAGTTATAAGTTAGCAAAATCAATCAAATGGAGGTAAATTATTCTTGATACTTGAAAATGCTTTAAGAATCACAACAGCCTGCATCACAGCTCTCCAGAGGGTTTACTTAATTTTGTTAGCAGCTCATTCCTTAAAACAGAAGCTTCAGATTGCTTATGATAAGAGTAAATAGGACGGGTTTATTTCAAGGTTGTTATGTAAATTTGTATTTGGACTTTTTTCTTATAAACTTAGATTTGTTAGAACATGTTTTCAACTTTAAAGGTCACCTATCATGCTATTTTTAGGCAATAGCATAGGTCTCAGATATATATAAAAATATATAAAGAACATGTCTATGAAGTGTTTTGCTCAAAAATACCAAACAGATCACCCATTCTAGCCATGCCTCATATCGCTCTATTTCACTTCCTGTTTCAAAAGTGCTGATTTGGGGTATAAAGCTTTAAAAAAAAAAAAAAGGAGGGGTCTGAGCTCATGCGGGACCCGGAAGCTACTGTCTAAACTAAATACTGCCGTGATGAAACGCCATATCATGGATTATCAAGGATTCTCTCTGAAACAGTATGGAGCTCAAAGGCTTTCTCTCTTGCCGGTTATACCACAAGGTGAGTTCCTTTTTATTTCCTGCTTCTTCACACACATGCTCTCCAGTACAGGTTAGCTCTGAGTGTTAGCGATGCTAATGTAAACACCGACCATATTACGTCCAAAACAGTCGGGCATTGTTTCTGATAGCAACGTTTCTGATAGGGCCGTGGGTCCACATTTCAGATATTACGTCATATCGGACGCAAATCTGGATCAGCTCCGTTGTACCCCCGTTTTTAGAGATTTGGGTACGGAGGAAAAGAGAGAGGGTTTATTTTCTGACGCTGCGTGAGTTCCCTGACACACCGGGGACACATCTTTATGTATAAAAGACATCAAAAAGTGCATCTTGCATGATATGTCCCCTTTAATTGACTGAATTTATTTGAAAAGTGGTCTTATTAACACATGAATACTAATGTATAATATATTTGAACATATATATTTACAAGTACATTATAAGACAAGCACACGTTTCATTTGTGGGCCATATTTCATTATACTTTTGAATTTAAAGATAACGAGTAAAATAATGTCCTTGAGGAAAAATGGGTGAGTTAAAACACCAAACTTGTCTAATGACTTTGTGGTAAGATGTGACAATTAATATATTTATGAGTCAATTTGTCAACATGAATACTGTGTAATATATTTGAACATAATATATTTAAGAAGTACAATATAAGACAAGCAGAAGTTTATTATACTTAAGTCATTATACTTTTTTTAATTTGCTGAGTGAGGGCCGATTCAAAATGGTCCCCAGGCCGTAGTTCGGACACCCCTGACGTTCTTCCGGTTTAGCACGAGCAGCTTTTTGTACATTAATTGCACAACAACAATGAATACAGACCCCTCCACCCTCTGTGAGTGGCTGCAGGATGAAATTTGACTTCTGATGTTTTCCAGGTGTATTTTCACCACCGTTGATCCTGAAACGGGAGTGATCTCCAGGAAGGAGCCTCTGGACACACTGAAAAGGTAACATTCGACTCAAATATTATAAGAGGAAGTGTATTTTTCTAATCACAAATGTTTATAATCGGCACCATCACACTTCAGCATAAATTAGGAACATTTGTGTTTCATGTATGGCTGCAATTTAGGATTGTTTTCATTGTTGATTAATCATTTAATATATAAAATATCAGTAAATGGTGAATAACGTCCATCCTAGGTTCTCAAAGTTGTGTCAGTCCATATTCACATAATTTGATATAAAACAGAGAAAAGCAGCAATTATCTATATTTCAGAGGCTGGAAACAGCTTTTTCTGACATTTTCTTGCATATAACAGTTAACTTATTACAAATATAGTTGCCGATTATTCTTCTGACAACTTTCTAATAATTACTTGGCTGATCTGTGCAGCTCTTATTTCATGTAATCCCAATTCAAAGCTTAACATTTGGCTTCTTTCCTATCAATAAGGCAGATTCAACGACTTGATTTGGCTGTTTTTCTCAGTACTGACTTGAATGACTTAAGTATTTATATGTAGCATCATTGAGTTCTGTGTCATTTTTGATGTATCTAATCTTGTGTTTCTATTATTTTCCTCTCTTTAGTTAATTTAAATGCGGTTTCTTTATCATTAATGAGAGTTTGGTCAGTCAAACGCACTCAAAGTGGACTCTTTCCCTCAAGGAAGTGTATTTCTAAAGACTAAAAGTGGCTTTTTTCCCGTCTGACTTCACACTAAAAGCCTTAAAACTCTTTCTGATTACATTTCTTTCACAGCTATCGCCTGTGCAAACCCTCGGATCAGCACATCTACCAAAAGGCTCCTCTGTTCGGACAGCTGCTCATCGTGAAGCAGGAGGGGACCCTGCAGGTCGGAGACGTCGTGTACAAGATCAGCCGCTGATGAAAGGAGAGGGACTAACATGATAACTATTAACACTTTCACGGTATAATCACTGTGCTAATCCACACTGAAGAAAGCACTGCTGTGTGCAAATGAGCCACAGAAATGTTCACTGTCTTTAAATGGTGCTGTGATTCACACATATGAGGTAAAGCTGTTGAAAATACTGTAACAAACATGTGTTGTTGTTCCATTTGACTGTATACTGTATATGTGATATCAGTAGTTTTGTAACACTACCGGTGCTTGAATTAAAGAATACTTGAATTGTCACCTATAGGTTGCTTTGTGTTTCTTTTTGGTTGTTTTGCATCTTTGTGTCCTCCATTGGTGTCTCTTTTATCGTAAAGATGCATCTCTTTAGACATTTTAAGTTTCTTCTTTGTCTCTTTTGGCGCTTTTCCACTGCAGGGCCTCGCTCGGCTTAGTACGGTATGGCAATCCTCGTTAGGCCTTGTTTCCATTACAGTTTAGTAGCTAGGGCAGTAACTATAGTAACGCAGTGTAGGCGGAGCCGTGACGTCATCTTCAATGCGAATCACAGAAAACCAACATCAGCCGTTAGCTGTTAGCCCTCAGAGCTCACAGCTCCTCATATCTGTTCAGAAACTAGACAAAAGTTAAACAAGTACAAACCACAGACTGTCTGTTTCATGGCGAATACAGTCGCTGGTTTATTTATGTCTGTAGGCCGTTGTTGTGAGTGTGGACGGTCGGAGCATATACAACGTTAGCTTAGCCGATCTCCATTCAGAAAACACGCATTTTAAAAGGTTTCTCGCCTGCCGTCTGTCTGCAGACTTGTCACAGCATTAATTCATGGTTTTTACTAACCGGTATCAGTATGTTGTTACTTCGGCATCATTTTTGAAACGTGTATTACAATTAAATCACGGTCAAATATGTTCATTTTGTTGTAGTTGCCAGCGATTCTCTCACTAGTTTAGCATACTCAGCCCGGTTGTTGGCCCGGAAAGAACCTCGATTTTGGAGAGCCAGAAAAACTGTGAAAAAGTACCTGCTAGCCGGAACTACGCCTAGTGGAAACGCAACCAAAAACGGGCCCTTAAACCACGCTCCGCGCTGTAGTGGAAATGCGCCAACATTTGTGTCTCCTGGCTTGTTTTGTGTCTCTTTTTTTGGTTTATTTACATATTTTGGTGGACATTTGCGTCTCTCTGTGCCTCTTTTTGATTGTTGGTGATTCTTTTGTCTGTTTTAGATTATTTTTGTCTCTGGTAGATTTGGGCCTGTGTTTTGCTCTGTTAGTCCCTATTTGTAGTCCTCTTGTGTCTCTTTGTAGTCCTCTTGTGTCTCTTTGCCGTGTATTGTGTCTCCTAGTTGGCTTTTTTGTGTCTCTTTTTGGTTGTTTTGCATATTTCTGAAGAGATTCTCACCTTTTGTGGCCTTTTTGCGTTTTTTCTAGTAATTTTGTGTCTCTTACGACACATCTTTTCAGACATTTTGAGTCCTATATCTCTGTGGTAATTTTGCAGCTCTTTTTGTCCCTGCTGTGACTTCCCAACAAGAAATACTAGCCTCTCCTCCAGGGCCCCCAAACCTGTGGAGCCTTGGTCCTCTGCCAAATATCCCGATCAGTAATCATGCCGTGACTCGGAGGCTCTACAAATTGTACGTTGTCCCCGACACAGAAAGCTGGATGCTCATTTTGGGTTCTAATCATTACCTTGGGCTGAAATCTAACATGCAAATTCTGTCACCTACTTCCTCTAAGAGCAGCTTCTTACATGTCAACTTAACTGCAAGGAATTCAACAAAAAAGACACTGAAAGCTCCACACACCCTCTTCATGTTGTGTGTGATTTCACGTGACAGTAAAGAGCTTCTTCAGACGTAAAGTGCCCCCTCTAAGGGTCCAAACTGCCTCCGGTAATGACAAAAACGAGCTGTTGTGTCTCAAACTTTAGAGGAAACAAATGTGTTGAAACACGAAGTTGAAAGTCCAAAACGCCAAGCCGTGTGTTTTTATTCCAATCAGGGACGTTTCAGCACAAATGAGTAGTTACGGGGGTCTGTAATTTGCAGGGTCCTGGGTTAAAAGAACGCATAGAGGACACATTTAGACGCACATTTAATATGAGTGCAACCCTGTATATTTACAAACCCTCCACCACTTTAAATAAAGGTGCTAGATGTGAGGAGTGATGTGGGGAAGACCCCCGAAAGTTTCCAGACTAGCGTCACCTTAGAGAAATACTTTCATGTCATTCTGCTTTGTTTTGAGACAAAGCTTCACTGAAATCAAACAAGAGAAGAACAAGACCTGATGATAAAACAACATTATTTCTATTTCTATAATGCAGCAGCAGATGTTTTTTTGTATGCATGACATCTGTCTAATTTGTATTCTCATGTTATGTCATACTTGTGGGGGAAACTTCTGTAGCAATGGAGAGTCAGGGCTCAGAGAGACACGAGGAGAGCTGGAGCTTTGATGGAAAACACTGGTGGTTTATTTGGAGTTACGGCCGGAGAATTGACAAGACAGGTGATGTGTCACGAGTTGACACAGCGGTTGCCAAACCAATTCTGAAGAACTCTTTCTGTAGCTCGAGGTTTTAACTAGTTCAGAGTGTAATAATCAACATTCTTCATCAGTGAGACCAAACAAATATGGACCCTGAATCTAACTAGAGCTCCCGTCCATAGAAAAGAATGTGCGCCAGGGAACCTACGTCCCTGAACAGTAAACTACCTCATGGCGGCTTGTGCTCTGTCATAGACTGGCAACAACAATGCGCCCAAGCTGCTCCTCCTTAAGAGAGATAGCAGCAATACCCAAGGCCGTAGACCTATGCCATGGGAAAGGAGACAGTGAAGGGAGAAAACGATGAACTGGGTCGAAGGTTGAATACCTAAGCAAATTATTCCCTAACAATACTGTGGTATGTTTTTACATCATGCCATGGTATTGTGTGGTAAGTGAATGTTATGTTATAGAAAACTAGTACATTTCAAGATATCGAAGGGTACATTTTTGTCATGATACTGAGAATGTGTATGTCATGATAAGGAATCATACGTGTAGGTCATGTTATAGAATAGTACATTTATATCATGTCACAATTTCAATGTCATTCTAGGGCCTATAAGGTTAACCTTTGCCATGGTGTGATATGCACTGGCCGGTTGAGTTTATGCTATATTTTCTCATAGTACATTATTATCAGTATATTGTATTTTCATTTTAATCATAGAGGACATAAATCCTTCACACCAGACTCGACTGGAACTAAAACAAACAAACACAATACAACAAAACAATATACTTTTGTAAAACCCATGTTATGTATTTGCATGGTATGGTACATGTATGCCATGTCATGGTATATGTTGAAGATGGTGTTAAAGTACATGGTACGACTTAAGTTCTTTAAAATATGTAAAATGTGTCATGACATAATGTAGGTTAACAGTTTCACATGAGTAACAAACCAAAACCTTTAAATATGTCCTGGTACAGTGAGATGATGTCACGTCAGGTTGGGTAATGTCGTCTTATGTTAGCGTTATGAAAGCGTTCATGAAGCTTGGGCTAGATTTGTTTCACCAGAATCACAACCTCAAGTTATAAAAGAGTTGTGTCTTTATAGAAAACATAACTTGGGTCTGAATATTGGCAGCACGGAAACTACATTTAGAGATTTATGAAACCTCAGTGTGGCTTTACATGTCCAGCTGTGATTATAGCTGCAGACACACACACACACACACATACACACACACACACACACACACACACACACACACACACACACACACCATGTATACATCACTTCAGGGGACATTACATTGACTTACATGCATTTCCTGGAGACTTATCCTAACCTTAACCTAACCAAGTCTTCACCCTAAAATTAATGATTCCCCTCATAGGGACCTCCATTATGTCCCCATAAGGGGGGCGAGTCCCCACACGTGACTGTGTAAACAGATTTAGGTCCCCACAAGGATGGTAATGCTAGGCCACACACACATTTTTAATATGTTTATTTGCATGTGTAAAATAGGAGCTCTGCGGTTAAAAATAAAGAAATCTGGATCGTATTTCTAACTAATTTAAGTGATTTAAATACAGAAAGAGTGGTAGTTAAATCACAAAATAAAGTGTAAGGAGTCGTTAGATGCATGATTGCGTGCAACAGTTGTGCTTTGAACTTTAAAGGAATACTTTAACATTTTAGAAATTGTGCAGAGCGTTAAATAAGATGAATACAGCTCACGTTTAATCTAAATGGAGAGTTTAAAGGGACAAAACGTAACATTGTACTGAATGATAATATCAAAAACATGCCTTATTGTATAATTTACAAGCTTAAATAAGTAATAATAATAATAATAACTTTAATTTATATAGCGCCTTTCATCAACCCAAGGTCGCTTAACAAAGAAACATATAAGGATAAAACAGGGGGCAGAAATGGAAGTGTTACATTGCAGGGGGGAAGAGTGAGTTAATGTTGAACAGATGAGTCTTCAGGGTTGATTTGAAGATGTTCAGAGAAGGGGCGTTACGGATTTCCGCAGGGAGGGAGTTCCAGAGGGTGGGGGGGCAGCGACACTGAAGGCACGGTCCCCGAAGGTGCGGAGGCGTGAATGGGGAATGGAGAGCAGGCCAGAGTCTGAGGATCGAAGGGTGCGGGACGGGATGTAAGGGTGGAGGAGATCTGTGAGGGACTGAGGGGAGAGGGCACGGAGGGACTTGTAGGTGACGAGGAGGAGTTTGTAGGTGATGCGGGACTTGACCGGGAGCCAGTGGAGGTTGAAGAGAGTGGGGGTGATGTGCTGCCAGGGCTTGGTGCGTCTGAACCCTGGCAGCTGAGTTATTGTCACAGTAGATACATATATTTCAAATTAAATGCAGAAATGTTGAATTTATTTGTGTATTTATTCATCAATTTGCTCATTATTCTTTTATATTTTTAAAGTACTGATATATTAAAGTTTGGCCTTTTTAACCTTCCATAAATCTATCTCTCGGCACAAAAGCGAACAATTCCTTTAAAACAAATAGAAATGTACACAAAATAATAACAGAATAAATATTTTAAAGTGCTTTTGCATTTTTAGCTTGCTTCCTTTTCACCTTGAGTGTATTTTGCATTGTTCTGTTTGTTCTCACGTTCAAGTCTGTCTGAGTTTTGTTCGTGAACTCGTGCTTCTGTGATTTCTTCCACTTTAAGCTGCTCCTCTCGTGCAGGATTGTGCGATTCTTCGGGCTGTTTTTTAGAGCGTTGCTTCTTAAATCATCCGTTGCTTTTGGTTTTTGTTTGTCTCTGACGCTCGTCTTGGAACTCTTCTTCAGAGTCTTCTTCTTCTGCTGCTGGTTCAGCTTTTTATTTTTCTTCCATGGCTGCAGCTTCTTTGTCTTCTTCACTTTCTTGTCAAGGGTTTTCCATTCGAGATTCACAGCGGCGGTTGTCGTACTTGTCGTGCTTGTTGTGGTCGATGTGGACGATGTGGTCGATGTTGTGGTCGTTGCAGGCGTGACGAGGCTCGGCGTTGTCGCTGGTTTGGCGGTGAGTTTGAATTTTCTCGGTGGTGGTCTCGTTGGTTTTTTGTTTGTGTCCAGCACAGTCACTGTAAAGGGAATAAAGTACAATTTTACACAGTTTAAAAGATGCACATGTTGCATTTTCTTAAGCCTGGATTCAATATTTAACTCCAAAAAACAGACCTGGTGTTATTCTACCTGAATTCATCCATTTTGTATTCAGTGTGTTTGTTAAAGGGTCCCTATTCTGCTGATGTTCAGGTGTATATCAGTATGTAGTGTCTCTACTTTAAAGAGTCCTCTCCTGCTGATGTTCAGGTGTATATCAGTATGTAGGTCTCTACTTTAAAGAGTCCTCTCCTGCTGATGTTCAGGTGTATATCAGTATGTAGGGTCTCTACTTTAAAGAGTCCTCTCCTGCTGATGTTCAGGTGTATATCAGTATGTAGTGTCTCTACTTTAAAGAGTCCTCTCCTGCTGATGTTCAGGTGTATATCAGTATGTAGGGTCTCTACTTTAAAGAGTCCTCTCCTGCTGATGTTCAGGTGTGTATCAGTATGTAGGTCTCTACTTTAAAGAGTCCTCTCCTGCTGATGTTCAGGTGTATATCAGTATGTAGTGTCTCTACTTTAAAGAGTCCTCTCCTGCTCATGTTCAGGTGTATATCAGTATGTAGTGTCTCTACTTTAAAGAGTCCTCTCCTGCTGATGTTCAGGTGTATATCAGTATGTAGTGTCTCTACTTTAAAGAGTCCTCTCCTGCTGATGTTCAGGTGTATATCAGTATGTAGTGACTCTACTTTAAAGAGTCCTCTCCTGCTGATGTTCAGGTGTATATCAGTATGTACCGACGACAGACTGGAGTCCAGTTCTCGTCATTAAAAAATGCAGCTTTCTTTCTTTCTTTCTTTAAATAAATAAAACACACTTTAGAACAGCTCAGCAAACATGCGGTTCCTTTACTTCTGAAAATACGTTCTGTTTTGGCTGACCCTATTTACCCACTCATAAAGTCTAAACAACTCCAAAAACAAACCTGCATGTTGAAATGTCTTTCCTCTCATTATTTTAAGTGTGTTTGATGTGAGGAGCTTTTTCTAGTTTTTATATAAAGTATAACCTCAATGCCATTTTACAATTTGGCATTGTGCAGACATTAAAAAAAACCTTTACTGCTGAGATGACAAGAGAGAGTAAAATGTGAATGTAAGCAGTTTGTTGGTCTTCCAGAACAGATTTATTTAATTACTTAAAACCTTTAACATCAATGTAATTTACTAAATTATAAGCTATGTGTGAGTCGTTTATATTTAGCGCACCTTGATATAAATACACTCCAAAAAATCCAGATGGGGAGAAAGTACTTTGAGCCTTTACTCGAGTAAAAGTAGAAATACACGTATCAAAAGTATTCAGTATACACAATCTTTTTAAATAATTATATGTTAACCACTTATGTTTAAAACTGAATGAATAAATAATGATGGAAGAAATATTTCCTAATTTAAATATAAAAATGTTGAATTTGTTTGTGTATTTTTACTTGTTTTTATTTGTATAAATACTTTTCTTATTCATTTTATTCAAAACATTTTTTATCTGATAATAATGTATTCATGACAGTGACATCACCATGTAGCGCTCCTATTGGCTAGCGCTCCGACCCATTGTACGTGATAGGCTAAGGGGCGGAACATCTCTAAGCGGTTGACCAATCACAACAGAGCCGGCCAGCTAACCAATCAGAGCAGACTGAGCTCTGGTTTCAGACAGAGGGTGAAAAGAGGTGCTGCATGAGAAAAATAAAGAGCTTTTTGAACATTACATACTTCTATACACCTGAACATCAGCAGGAGAGGACTCTTTAAAGTAGAGACATTACATACTGATATACACCTGAACATCAGCAGGAGAGGACTCTTTAAAGTAGAGACACTACATACTGATATACACCTGAACATCAGCAGAATGGAGCCCCTTCAAATAGGGTTCTGAACGTGTCTGGTATGCAAACACCATAAAGACGTTTTATAAGAAGGAGAAGAAGAAGAAGAAGAAGAAGAAGTGATAACATTTGAAGGTGACTTACGCTCTCGAGGCACGAAGGGAATCTTCTTCCCTCTCACTTTGACCAGCAGCGGCTTCTGCTTACATTTCCCCGGAGGAGCTCTCCTGCAGAAATGAAACACAACATTATATTAACTAATGTCTCATTTGTTGTCTTAGGACAAAAGAAAGATTGTAATGGTTTAATGTCATGTGCGCAACAGCTACAGTATGTATACATTAGTGCAAGTCAGACAATGGTGCAGGTAAACTACTTACATGCAAATATGATTACGAAATCCATGAATAACTCTTTTTATGCACAAAAACTGCCAATAGGTTTCATTGTGGCAGCAATACATTGCTTTAAACCTGGCAATTACTGATTTATTTAATCAGGGTATATGCAGGAATCCTGAAGTCAAATGTAAGACCTTTTAAGACCTTTTTTAAGACCCTTTCCATACATTTTAAGACCTCATCGCCACTTCCAGTTTTAACCGGTTACATTGGTGACACACTTTACCTCACATTGACTACATACAGTATTGATTGTCCTTCCTCCTTATCTTCCAACCATTTGGACGCAGACTTGCATTTCCCCATAACGATGTTGTTTAACAACCGGCGTAAACGGACCTTCGCGCGCTATCAAGCAGTGAGCGCGCGATGTCCTGTTCAGATGACGTCAAATCCAACGGGATGCCATAAATAAACTACACAGAATCACACTACACACCTACGCAATGATTACATTCAGGCAGACTGTAGAATACAACCTCTTTGGACCATTTATATACTCATTGGAAACAAGCTACAAAATGTAATACCTTGGAAAATGCCGTTTAATACTTTTTAATAGCCTTAATTTTCGCCCAATTGCTTTATCAACTTTTAATACTTTTTAAGACCCCGCGGACCCCCTGTTAAAATAAAAAATACCACTGAAATAATCGTTACACCTGTGGAGAACAATCACTGAATTAATGTTTCTAATGTGACTGCAACACATGGACATTTTGACTCTAAAAGTCACTAAAAGAACATTGAATTTGATGTACACATGCGTTGCAAAATGTTTTTTCACAGAAAGCAAATGTCACCATGTATAATAACATAAAACAAACATGTTTTTAATTAAAATCACATTCTTTATTGTGAGCTGAATGGATGCTTCACCTGGAGGGGTCCACGAATTTGAAAACGGTCCCATACGGAGACGTGGCACTCGGGTACGCTGTGGCCAGGAAATACAGCTCCCCTGAAACAAAACAGGAGAGTATTAGTACATGATTTCATACTAATGTGGAGTGTAACAAAGTACATATAGTGATAGATATTTAACTCAAGTACTATATACTTCCACTACATTTTGGAGAGACGTTTAGCACACGTTTGTATTTACCACTCATCAGCATCAGAAACAGGTTTATCACCAGGTAGGTTAACACATACGAGGAATTTGACTTGGTGTTGTGGTGCATACATAAAAGTAAAACACAGATAGAAAACTATTTTAAGAAAACTATAATAACATACAAAAATATAGTAAAATATAGCAGTATTTACATTGAATATGGTTGAAGTAGAATTGGTATAAAATATGTGTAGTAATGAATAACATAGCTACTTTTTCCATATAAAAACACATGCTTTAATGATGCAGTACCGTGCTTCTGTACTTCGACTTAAATCACATTTTAAATGTACTGGACGCATCCTTAGACCATGGTAAATCTACTTAAACTCAGCTATGGATCTTCATGCATGATTTATAGAGTTGAGAATAGTCGTTACCGGCCTCGTCTTCGCCGAAGGAGATGATGAACTTGTGGTGGTGGTTGATGAGTCCTGGAAACGAGCAGGTTTTTGTTTCTCCCATACAAACACTCTTCTCCCTCCAGCTGCCCGTCGCCTCGTCTTCCTCCAACGCCATGATGCGACTGCAAGAATGCATTTAAAGGTCACCTACTGTATTATGCAAAATCCCCTTCTTCATGTCTCTTCTACATCAACATGTGTCCCCTCTTCTTCACGTCTCTTCTACATCAACATGTGTCCCCTCTTCTTCATGTCTCTTCTACATCAACATGTGTCCCCTCTTCTTCATGTCTCTTCTACATCAACATGTGTCCCCTCTTCTTCATGTCTCTTCTACATCACCATGTGTCCCCTCTTCTTCATGTCTCTTCTACATCAACATGTGTCCCCTCTTCTTCATGTCTCTTCTACATCAACATGTGTCCCCTCTTCTTCATGTCTCTTCTACATCAACATG
This sequence comes from Dissostichus eleginoides, assembly GCA_031216635.1. Lineage (NCBI taxonomy): Eukaryota > Metazoa > Chordata > Actinopteri > Perciformes > Nototheniidae > Dissostichus > Dissostichus eleginoides. The sequence continues at coordinate 30,213,015 of CM062275.1, forward strand.
TGTCCCCTCTTCTTCATGTCTCTTCTACATCACCATGTGTCCCCTCTTCTTCATGTCTCTTCTACATCAACATGTGTCCCCTCTTCTTCATGTCTCTTCTACATCAACATGTGTCCCCTCTGTGTAAAGAGACTCTGAAAGTTTCAGGAAGAAAGATTCTCTCTCTTTTTCTCCTGATCCATTTCTATAAAAACCTGTCTGAAAATGAGCTGATCAGATTTTGGCCACTTTATGATGTCATAACGATGTTTTGTCTTGTGTAACCATTAGCCAATCAGCAACCAAGGTAACCCCCCCCCCACCTTATCACCTCAATCTCCTCCTAGAGCACCATTGTGTTCTTTTTAACCAAATGTCTCTCAGAGGGGCGTGGGGAGGGGCTCCTTATTTTCATCTAAAGTAACAGACAGAGAATCAGCACTTTTGAAACAGGGCTGAAACAGAGGGGATTATGGGATGCTGCAATGATCTGTTTGGTGTTTCAGCCAATCAGAGACAGGCTCTGTATATATCTGAGACCTGTAATATATTGATGAAAAACAGTATCATAGGGGACCTTTAAAGGCAGGAATTAATACAGTTATTAAACTCTGACAATAATCTGGGGACAGAATCACTCCTGTACAAATCCTGCTTTAAATAATGAATTTAAGGAGTCCGCTTACAGTGGGCATTTTAGGTTTTTTCATAACAAAATATGGAAAGAAATCTATAATTGTGTTTTAATTTTATATGAGCCTTGATAATACTACAGTTTATTTTAAGGACTGTTAGAAATGTAGAAATGCACTGAAATCACAGCCAAAATGTGCTTTAGAGACACATCTTTTAAGCATTCCCTTAATCTTAATCCTCTAAAATGTATTTCAATCTCTCCTTGTTTTTACATTACATTACATCACATGTCACTTGTAAGTCACTTTTATCCAAAGCGACTTGCATACTCAATACTGTGGGCAATCCCCACAGGAGCAATTTGGGGTGAAGTGTCTCAGGGACACAACGACATGCTGACTGCAGTGGGGTTTGAACCTGGGCTCCCCTGATCCTAACACCAGCGCACTAACCCACTGCGCCACACGCCCCCTTGTTTAATGCAACATGTTCATTTTTGTTTAAAATGTTAAACACCCTGTAGTTTAACTTTGAACAGAAAGCATTATATAACACAGGTTTAAGTTAAAGGACATAACTGTATTTGTATACAGCCTATAATGTTGATTTGAACTACACTTAGCTTTATTTTATATATTTAAATGTACAGTACAGTACTGCATTTTAGTTAAAACTTGACTATTACTTTAATTGTGTTTTTTTTCCATTATTGTATGCATTATGTTTTGGGTGTATTTGTGAAATGTTGTGTTTTATGAAATAGGTTTTTTTGTGTGGAAATTCTTGTAAATGTTTTGTGAAATATATTTGAGTTTGGACCTTCAGGGCCACCATATAATCCTTCACTTTTGGAAATCAATTTAATCTGGACAGACGTGATCCCTGTAGTTCTGTACTAGTCGTTCAGAAATGCATGTTTTTTTATACAACAGCTGAGCAAACAAGCTGTTCCTTGTCTTCTGAAAAGTGTCTTATCTTTTATTGGCGTCGATCGCCTCATCTTACCCACTCATAAAGTCTCCGAAGAAGTACAGGCCGTTCAGATTGGGTGATTCACATCCTCTGTACACATACCCCCCCGTCACAGACTTCCCAACATGATGGCTGTACGCAAATATAGGAAGGACGTCATCTGTCGAGGAGAGAGAGAGACGATTTAAAAACAGTCTGAAGAACCAAAATTAGATTGATCAAAATAACAGGTGGTTAGGAGGCAGGGTCTCTTAATCAAAACGGTAAGAAAATATGGAGTTTTGAGGTGTTTTTACGAGAGCCAAAGTATCTGCTGAGGTCTTTCCTCTCCAACATGTGGACACACTTATACATAGTCGGTATAAACCTTGAATAAAGCAGTTTATTTTGTATGTAGCTTGGCGGGAAACCGTCGTACAGCAGAGGTTTGCTTTTGTTCGTTAATCTTGTTTCTCTTAAATTAAAATCAGGACGATTTCACCATGAGCTGAATTCAGTCAGACAACTCACGTGTTTCTTTAACATGTTTATTAGAAGCAGCATATAGTTGAGTTTGGCGTCTAGGCTCGGGCCTCACCACTCCACAGATATACATAGCACGATGAGTGATGATTAAGTAACTAACCCCCCGAGCCTACAGGTGGAAGCTGGGGTGGTGGTGGGGTGGTGGTGGGGGCAGCGAGCAGCAGCGACGTGGAAGTAGCTGCAACAATAGCAGCAGCAAGCAATGCATAGAGAGAGATCTGGCAGGTTAAATAGAGCGGCATATTAAGGAGGCTCTGTTTGGTTGGTTGTAGAGTGGCAAGGGGCGTTATGTATTAATGCAGCATAGGTGCTCGAGTTGACTGCCTGAACTAGCTCGCAGGCTTCGCCCCATTTATCCTTAGATGTCTCCTCCTCTCTAAAACAAATGCATCAAAAACACTGAATAAAGCAGTTTTACATTAAGAATCAGTGTTGATTTTTCGCTACCGCTAACGTTTGTTAAGCTTGTTTCTCTGATACCTTAAGATCCAGATGGTCAGGCTGATTTTACATTGAGCCAAACTATGTTTAGATGTCTCCTTAACATTAAAACAAACCAATCTGTAGATTAAAACTGTTGAAAACCATTAAATACATCAGCTTCATGTTCAAATTCAGTGTTTTTACAATGCTAATGTCTGCTGCCAACATTAGCTTAGCTTTTTTCTCTGATAACTTCAGACTCAGACTTCCCACGACTAAAATCTATAAAAATGTACGACCCTGAAGCAATTTAAAGCATTAAGAGGTAAAACCACCAATATCTATAAAGTGCATTGTAAAAATAAAGCTTGTAACTGACATCAGGACAGCAGAAAGCTTACACATCTTCCGGCGCAGACTGAAAACTCATCTCTTTCGACTCAACTTCGAGCGATAGAATTACTAACAAAGGACTTATATACTAACAAAGGACTGGCTTATCTAAAGCCAGTTGAGTAGCACTTGAAATGTTTTGTACTTATATGATTCTGTTTTCTTCAAGTTTGAATCTTCTTGGTCGAATGCACTTATTGTAAGTCGCTTTGGATAAAAGCGTCAGCTAAATGTAATGTAATGTAACAATACTGACTCAAGCTGTAAGAGGATAAAGCGCAGTTACAGGACAGAAAATAACTCTTGATTTTCATCATAAAAACACTCTTCACTTAAGGAGGAGTTCTGGCACAGTTTCAAATCGTGGCACTCGAAGCCCTCCTTGGCTCTCCATCTGTAGTTCCCCCCCTTCACGATGATGTCTATCTAAATATATAACATCCTAACCCTTTAGAAAAAAGGTAAGAAATGTACAACCCTAAAGTGATTTATCGAATACAGATTAAAAAAACTAATATCATTAAAGATCATTTAAAAAAATCTGGCTTAAAACTGGACAAAAAGTTATTTTATGACAGCTTTTTGCAGACAATACTAACTAACGCCTCCAACCGCAAGAGCCTGCAGCGCATTGTGAACTCTGCCCAGAGGATCATCGGTGCCTCACTCCCATCACTACAGGACATATATAACACCCGCCTCACCCGAAAAGCACTCAGCATTGTGAGTGACTCCACCCACCCCTCCAACAGCCTCTTCAGCCTCCTGCCTTCAGGGAGAAGGTTCCTCAGCCTCAGCTCGGGCTCCACCAGGCTGGGGAACAGCTTCCTCCACCAGGCGGTCAGGATGCTGAACTCTCTCCCCTCCCTCCCTCCCTCTCTCCCCCTCTCTGACATCTCTGCCCTGAACTCTCCACCCTGCCTCCCACCTTTCTCCCCTGCCCAAATGGTCCTGGACTTTAACCCCCCCCACACACACACACACACACACACACACACACACACACACACACACACACACACAACCTTCCCTCATCCAGCACAAGTCACTTTTCTGCCCAACTCCGCTGCTACTGCACTGACACTGTACTTTGAACATTTTAAATATACTATTAACATTTTAAACTGTATACCCCATTTATCTAGGCCCTTTTTGTTTTGTTTTATGTATATATGTCACACTGTGGGACTGCGGGAAACGGTATCTCGAGATTTCTGGATGTATAACACATGTAGTAATTTTGACAATAAAGTTGACTTTGACTTTGACTTGACTAAAGCTGAAAGAGGTTAAAGCGCCTCAAAAATAACTTTTTATACTTATCAGAAATTACTGACTTAAGGAGGAGTTCAGTCAGACAACTCACGTGTTTCTTAATATGTTTATTATAAGCAGCATATAGTTTGAGGTTGGCGTCTAGGCTCGGGCCTCATCACTCCACAGATTTACAAAGAACATTGAGTGATGATTAGATATCTACCCCCCGAGCCTACAGGTGGAAGCTGGGGTGGAGCTGGGGTGGTGGGGGGGCAGGCGAGCAGCGGCAATGTGAAACACAGCAGCAGGAACATGAATGTAGCAGTAGCAAGTGAACACAGCAGTGGCAGCAGCAGCATAGCGAGGCAGAGGCAGGAAGACCTGGCAGCTTCAATAGAGCGGCATGTTTAGGAGAATGTGTTTGGTTGGTTGTAAGAGGGACGAGGTGCGTCACGTGTTAATGTATCATTGGTGCTCAAGTTGACTGCCTGAACTAGCTTGCAGGCTTCGCCCCATTTGTGGCACAGTTTCATGTTGTAGGCCTATACCTTTAGAAACAAAGGTAAACAATGTACAACCCTAAAGTGATTTATCGAATTAAGAGTTAAAAAAACACTAATCTCTTTAATATTTGGCTTAAAACTGGACATAAAGTAATTTTATGACAGCTTCTTACAGACAATACTGACTCAAGCTGAAAGAGGTTAAACCGCCTCAACAATAACTTTTGATATTTATCAGAAATGACTCACTTAAGGAGGAGTTCTGGCACAGTTTCACATCGTAGCACTCGAAGCCCTCCTTGGCTCTCCACCCGTAGTTCCCGCCCTTCACGATGATGTCGATCTCCTCGTAGCGGTTCTGACCCACGTCTCCGCAGAACATCCTCCCGCGGCCCTGCAGAGTCCCCGGGTCCCCGCGGTCCACGGAGCAGCGCCACATGTTCCTCACCCCGTATGCAAACACCTCGGGGCGGGAAGAGGGGTCTCCGAGGAACGGGTTATCGGGGGGGATCCGGTACTGAAGAGCACCGGGGTCACCACCGTCTACATCGATATCGATACGCAGGACTTTACCCAGCAGAGCACTCCTGGGGGGGGAAGAGAGGATTTACAACGTGTAGATAGATTGTGGATTAGCTTTCAGATTTATTGAATCAAAGTCAACTTTATTGTCAATCTTTCAGTTTGTGTGAACAGACAGAGAGATCGAAATGCCGTTTCCCACAATCCCGAATACAAAAATACAAATATATTACAACTATTTACAACATGTAGATAGATTGTGGATTAGCTTTGATATTTATTGATATTTATTTTAGTTGGATAGAGAGACATCCTCAGCTGTAACACCCGAACACACCAAGTTGAAATTAAAAACTAACCTAGCAAGAGGAGATATTTTAAGTTAGCTAAACGATGTAGAAACAGTTGAAATTGTGAAAAGCAAGGGTTAAATGTTGCAAAAATATAACCATATGTAAGTAATATTACTGTAGCTGGCTAGAAGTTATCTAAGCTAATTCATATTTTCCTTTTCATTTCTTATTATTAGACCAGACTATTTACAACGTATAGATATATTGTGGATTAGCTTTGATATTTATTGAGATGCATTTTTGTTTGATAGAGAGACATCCTGAAAAGACAGCTGTAACACCCTTAAAAACTAAACATGAAGCAAGCAGAGATATTTAAACCGTTGTAGTACCATGTAGGAAGTGGTTGAAACTGCAATGGTTACATTTTGGAAAAAGATCACTATAATGAATATTAAAGTAGCTGGTTAGAAGTTAGCTTATTCATATTTTGATTTCAATTTCTAATCATCAATTATCCATCCAGTTTAAATTTAAATTTATGGGGGGACTATTTTGCTGTTTGGGGTTTTCTCTCAAGGCGGGACATCTCTAAGCGGTTGACCAATCACAACAGAGCCGGCCAGCTAACCAATCAGAGCAGACTGGGCTCTGGTTTCAGACAGAGGGTGAAAAGAGGTGCTGCAGCACAGGCAGTATGAGAAAAATAAAGAGCTTTTTGAGCATGAAAGCATGGAGACATGTCCCAGGAGAGGCTCATTAAAAGGCCTCTTTAAGTAACTGATAGGGCTGTTTTGGTTTGAGGATGTTCTTACTTGTTTTGTGCGTTGCCAAACTTCCCAAAAGGATCTCCGGCTTTTCCTCCGTCTCCGGTGAAAATGTACAAATATCCGTCGAGTCCGAACAGCAGCTGGCCTCCGTTGTGGTTCGCAGCCGGCTCCTCGATCTCCAGAATGACCCTGGAAGTCAGAGACGGCAAAAGTACACACATCCTTTACTCAAGTAGAAGTACAGATACTCATGTTTAAAAATACAGAAAAAGTAGAAGTATTGACTAAACTTCTTTACTCAAGTAAAAGTAAAGAGGGCTTTGAAATGTACTTCAGTAAAAAGTACCCATAACTAGCAGCTGTTTTAAAGAGTACCTGACCTCCCTTTATATTAATAGAACAATAATGTCATTGTTAGCTAATGAATGTTTCCATGCTGAACAACGGCAACATGACAACGTTTTCATTGGTCCCTCTTCTTTAGAGAAGACCAGGAAATGATGGATACACGGATCGTGTTCAAATCAATAGGCACGCAATGACTCTAAATAATAATGATCACGCCACCAAACACACATTCAAACTAAAGGAACCAGCCTGTTTGGAAAATGTAAGAAGTAGAAAGTACAGGTATTTGGGTTCAAAATGTAAGAAGTAGAAAGTACAGGTATTTGTGTTCAACATGTAAGAAGTAGAAAGTACAGGTATTTGTGTTCAAAATGGAAGAAGTCAAAGTAAAAAGTCGTCAGAAAAATAAGTAGTGGAGTAAAGTACTGATACCAGAGAAATGTACTTAAGTACAGTAACGAAGTATTTGTACTCCACTACTCCCTCTGCTGAAAGTTGTGTTCAATCACAGTTTACTAGAGGTTATAGTTGTTGTCTTTCAGGAATAGATATCAGGTTGCTATGATTCTTGAGTGTTCCTTCAGGTTTTATCTCTTAAAGGTGGGGTAGGTAATTTTGGAGAAACCAGCTCGAGTGCGCTAGAATTTGAAAATACACAGCCGGAAAAAATCTGCCCCTTCCTTCAGACTTCCTTACAGAGCCCCTCCTCCAACACACACGAACGCGCACATGACCAATGAGGGCACGAGATAAGTTTGTGCACAGATGGAAGGCTGACAGGCAGGTAGGCCATCCAGTTATTTTAGCCGGGCCGGCTCAGATGATTGGTCGTACTTTTTACAGCGCCACGGCTTCCTCAGATGACATTTTTTATGGATTTTTTGTCAAACACTTCAGATATTCATTGTTATCGGGATGTTAAGAGCATTCCATGGAATATAACAACAAGTGTATCTCGAGCCGGTTTCTCAAACTTACCTACCCCACCTTTAAGAGCCGATGCTTTGGGGTTTTGGTTGTGACAGCAGAAGACATGTTGATGCACAGCACAGCCCTGGAGGCGGTGACTGTATGTCTTTCAATGGGTAATTACATCAGAGCATTTTCCTCATCATCATCATCCAAAACACCCAACAGCTTGACTGTGTTACAGACAAACGTCCTCTGATTACACTCTACAAAGTAACTGTAATCAGAGGGACATTTGTCTGTAACAGAGTAAAGAGTTACTGTTGATTACAGCAGTAACACATTACAGTTACTAAGAACTAAATGAGTCCAAATGTAATGTAACTAGTAGTATAACTAATTACTTTCAGCAGTGAGTCATTTAGTAAAGTAAGTGTTTGAGTAACTACCCCAGTGTCGTGTCAAATGATCAAATAATCATTTAAAACATATAGTCTTATACTCTGATTGCCTTTTACACTGTTAAATTGTATTTTTAGTATTGTATGTTTAACAGAGACATATGTAAAGGTTTTACATTTCAGGGGAGCCAAAGGAACCAGTTGTTTCCTTTCATGAATATATAGCAGGACTGTAAGCAGAACTTCTTTATCCTCTGAGGATGAAGTTGTTCTGTTCCTGCATTTGAGATCGATTTCACTTGTATATTGACTTTCTTTATTACTTTATTAAATATAACAAAAGACAAACTTTGTCCATAAATCATCTATCAGTTTCTCTTAAAGGTCACCTACTATGCAAAATCCACTTCTTCATGTCTCTTCTACATCAACATGTGTCCCCTCTTCTTCATGTCTCTTCTACATCAACATGTGTCCCCTCTTCTTCATGTCTCTTCTACATCAACATGTGTCCCCTCCTCTTCATGTCTCTTCTACATAAACATGTGTCCCCTCTTCTTCATGTCTCTTCTACATCAACATGTGTCCCCTCTTCTCCATGTCTCTTCTACATCAACATGTGTCCCCTCTTCTTCATGTCTCTTCTACATCAACATGTGTCCCCTCTTCTTCATATCTCTTCTACATCAACATGTGTCCCCTCTTCTTCATGTCTCTTCTACATCAACATGTGTCCCCTCTTCTTCATGTCTCTTCTACATCAACATGTGTCCCCTCTGTGTAAAGAGACTCTGAAAGTTTCAGGAACAAAGATTCTCTCTCTTTTTGTCCTGATCCATTTCTATAAAAACCTGTCTGAAAATGAGCTGATCAGATTTTGGCCACTTTATGATGTCATAACGATGTTTTGTCTTGTGTAACCATTAGCCAATCAACAACCAAGGTAACCCCCCCCCCCCTTATCACCTGAATCTCCTCCTAGAGCACCATTGTGTTCTTTTTAACCAAATCTCTCTCAGAGGAGCGTGGGGAGGGGCTCCTTATTTTTCATCTAAAGTAACAGACAGAGAATCAGCACTTTGGAAACAGGGCTGAAACAGAGGGGATTATGGGATGCTGCAATGATCTGTTTGGTGTTTCGAGCCAAACACTTCAGAGACATGTTTTGTATATATCTGAGACCTACAATATATTAATGAAAAACAGTATCATAGGGGACCTTTAAGAATTTCCTCCACACCCAGCACTGCTCAGCGTACCTCTCTGAGTTCGGGTCGGCCACGTTCACATCGTGTTCGGACGCCTTCATCTCGCTGACCCTCACTTTCTCCAGCTTGCTGTCCACCAGGATGGAGTAGTAGATAAGAAGCGTCCGTTCTCTCTGTACTTTGGGTGGAAAGCCATGCCCAGGAACCCCCTCTCGTCCCCCAGCCAGCCCGTGGTCATCACCTCCCCGCTCAGATCCAGGAAGGGCGTCTCCAGCCGGCTGCCGTCACGCAGGTAGACCCACACGAAGCCCACCTGGGAGGGAACGTCTTAATGAGCGTGGTAATAAGAATCATAGAAGCTTTCAGGAGAGAGAATTCACCGCTTCAGGCTGAATGTAATATCTTTCCAATGCTTGTTTAATAGTAGTAAATTATAGACTCTGTGAACTTAACTTAATTCGCCCTTGCATGCATTTAAGACTAGAGAAATGCCATTACTCTGATTGGTTAGCTGGCCGGCTCTGTTGTGATTGATCAACTGCTTAGAGATGTCCCGCCCCTTAGTCTATATCACAAACAATGTGTTGGAGCGCCAGCCAATAGAAGCGCCAGTGTCCCATAATGATGTCACTATGTTCAGGAAGTAAACAAAGGAGTCCAATGGAGGCGTTTGCAGACCATCTACATGCACACAAACCTAACGAACACACTACAGGGAAGAAAAAACCCTCTAAAAGCTGAGCAGAGCCCCTTCAAACAGCACCTGCTCTGCGATGAACATGCGATGCGTGCCATCTCCGCTGTGCAGCATCAGCACCGGGTTCCTCAGGTTGTTGGCCACCTCCGTCAGGCACAGCTGCAGACAGCCCCGGGGGTCCTCGGCCACGCGGCCCAGGTTGCTGTTGAGGTTGGAGCTCTGCAGGACGTTGGGGTAGCAGTAGTCCTGGTCCTGTAGGTCCACCAGGCTGCAGAAGGTGGAAGCGTCTCGCTGCGACGTGTCCTGCAGCAGCCGGTTCTCCGTTAGATATTTCACCACGTGGCCACATTTACCGTGGAACTTGGAGCAGAATCCGGAGCAGAGGCCCGGCAACTCTCTGACGGGAGTGTAGGGGTCCTCGGCATCGAACAGGTGGGCGGCGTACGGAGAGCACTCCTGGAGAAAAACCACCAGACACTGCTGATTAGCACTGAGGCGTTTCACGGCTAGAGAGGCAGGACAGGGAAATTAAAGGGACACCTGGGCTGGCTTCAAGGACTTTTGAATGTTAGATCAAAGCAGAGGCATGGAGTGACCCTTTTACCTGCTTTCCCACTGACAAATAGTGTGTGTAGATCTTTTTAACACACAAAACCAGCTGAGGACTGATTCAAATCGTTCCCACTACAGACAAAAGCCAGATGTTAGTAAAAAAAAAATTGCCAATAAAAAAACAAGGTTTTATAGGATGAAGACCAAATCTGGTTTTGAAAAAAGGCACTCTGCCCCATTTCCCCTAAGTACGCCACTGTTTTACAATATATGGGAACATTTAATAGTAATATTTAACTAATTTCAAGATTTGTATTGGAGTTATTAAAGTTATTTGTAGGAATTATAAGCGTTATTTACATGTTTTTGTAAAATTCTTATAAAATAACTACATCACAAAATCCCCTGTGAATTCTGCGTGACTTTTAATTGAGATTTGTATGAAATTAGATAAAAAGAAGAGGAATTATAGAAAGTAAATACAAGTTGCATGATGCCTGACATTAAATGCTGCATTATGTACATTTAAATGTTTATTAAATCAGATTAGAGAACAGGAAAAATAGCAGACTAAAGAGTAGGGATGGGTACCGAGCCCCGGTATTAAAGGGGCCCCGGGGCTGAATTATTAAAGACCGTGCATGGTACCGTTAAACTCCGACGTTATCGGTCTTTTTATCGGTACTGGAGACATGTAAAAAATATATGTCATGTGTATTATTGCTACACAAACATTATATTGCAGTTTTAGTTTTGCCAACTCCGTTTCTAATATGCAAAAAGACAAAAAAATGCGTCTATGATGTATTTTCGATCTTTCCAATCCAGACGAGAGATCTCTCTCCCGTCTGTGTGCGAGGGGGCGGGGCAGTTCACACACACGCAGATGCTACATGCAGCACACACACACGGAGGAGAGAACTATGCGCTCCGAGGTGTGGTTAAACTTTACCCGTCTCGATGTGGACAATGCTCGTTACCAAAAGTGCAATAAGAGTTCAGCACGTAAGGGCGGTAACACGAGCAATTTGTCTAAACATTTAGCAAAAGTGCACCACATTCAGACGGAGAAATGCACCGGGTTGGACTGTCTTTCTAGTAGCTCTGTAGCCCCATCCACGAGTAACGTTTCCACGTCAGGTATGTTGTGTATGTTAAAAGCAACACACGGAGTTAACAACATTATACAAACATGGGTTAATGATTAGAGGTAACGGAGTTATTTATTTTGTTAAAGTTTCAGCTATTCTGTTTACAGTTCTGTCATCAGATTATTTAATATGATTTGTTAAAACATTGTTGTTTCTTTTGATGTGAAGTATTATTTATTTAATTTATTTTGTTTAGTTAATTTACCTTTTTCTTTTCTTCAAAAGAACCGATAAGAGTACCGTTAAAGGACCGGATCGATAAGCGGTATCGATAAAAGTAGTAGTACCATTAAAACCTTAACGATACCCATCCTACTAAAGAGGTTGATAATGAGAATCACTTTAATGATGTTTGGATGATTGAATGTAGAAGCACTGAGAAACGTTTTAATATGTGCCACAAACTTGTTATGCCCATTGCATCACAAGCCAATATAAAAGCATGTACCCACCTGGCACATGACCTCCTTCAGCAGGTCCTCACACAGATCTTCCCCCCTCGTGTCCAGCTGGTCGATGATGTCCCAGTATCTCTCCGCGATCATGTTGTCCATCTTCTGATCGCAGCAGCCGAACTGCTCGTACTGCGTGCAGAACTCCAGGTGCCATAAAGGTTTAAAAGGCGGCGCGAAGTCCAGACACTGAGGATGCGCTGAGGCCGGAACCAGCACCATGACGGACACGAGGAGGGGGATACACGCGGGAAGGATTGAGCGCTTTTTGGATGAGCTCGGACGTGACACCGTGCGTAAATACGCGCAGACGGCTCCACTTGGATGAAGCGCAGCATCCAGCATACCTGTCATTTTTCCCGGCTGCAACCGAGAGACTTCCACTGTTTGCTCTCCTTTTTATGCGTGCGCGTACACATGGATGCATGTGCTATAGGCGTGCGTAAAAGCACCAGCCAATCCCTGCATCATATGCCAGGTACAATAAAAAACAACGCACCTAAACTCCAGTAAACTGCATCCCGTAATTAGTAACACATAAAACTAAATAAATCTGTGATGGTTCGTAAAGTTAATTAGGATGTCTTTATTCTAAATGTTCACCGACGCAGTGATGTTGGCGGAGGAATACTCACAATTAACTCGAAAGGACACACACACACACACACACACATACACACACACACACACACACGCGCGCGCGCACACACACACACACGCACACACAAACACAGAAGTGGTAGAAGAATGACATGTTTTTTTATGCAAACCCCTTATCTGAAAAGTAACTTAAGCTTTAAAACAATATAATATAGTGGAGTAAAATACATGTCCCCTTTTAAATTGACTGGAGTAGAAATATTCATAAGCAATAAAAAGGAGGTACGGTACTTGAGTAAATGTACTTAGTTACTTTACTTTAAGGGTACAGTTTCCAGGAATGCATACATCAACGCAGCCACAACACAAACTGTAATTAAGTCTCTCAGTCATGTCGTCGGAGCGCCTGCAGGCAGCGTGTGTTTCAGCAACAGTTTGGCAGCAGCTGCTTCATCCTGTAAATGTAAAAACGGTCCCGGCACGTCAAACTCTGACTTACAGTAATGTTAAAGCAAACATGTCATAATTTACTAATGCTGCCAGAGAGAAAGAATTATGGCATATTATACAATACGTTCCCAAAGCAGGGGCTTATTAAGTAACTCAGATATTGGAAACCTGTAGAAGACGGTGACAAGTTTTTAAAGTGGCCCTATTGTCCTCATGTTCAGGTGTATATCAGTATAATGTCTCTACTTTAAAGAGTCCTCTCCTGCTGATGTTCAGGTGTATATCAGTATAGTGTCTCTACTTTAAAGAGTCCTCTCCTGCTGATGTTCAGGTGTATATCAGTATAGTGTCTCTACTTTAAAGAGTCATCTCCTGCTGATATTCAGGTGTATATCAGTATGTAGTGTCTCTACTTTAAAGAGTCCTATCCTGCTGATGTTCAGGTGTATATCAGTATGTAGTGTCTCTACTTTAAAGAGTCCTCTCCTGCTGATGTTCAGGTGTATATCAGTATGTAGTGTCTCTACTTTAAAGAGTCCTCTCCTGCTGATGTTCAGGTGTATATCAGTATGTAGTGTCTCTACTTTAAAGAGTCCTCTCCTGCTGATGTTCAGGTGTATATCAGTATGTAGTTGAACAATTGACCACACATGGTGCATAAAATCTATCCAGCCTCACAAGCCAGACAAGTCATCACAGCTGTGAGTAAACTGATTTATTTGAAAGATAACGCCTAGTAAAAGTCTGTTTTAAAAGGCGTCTAAAGAGGATTGTAGAAACACAGGAAGCCATGATGGCGTGTATGAGCAACAGTTAGGCAGCAGCTGCTTCATCCTGGAGATGTAAACTGTCCCGACACGTCAATCTCTGACTAAATGTTCAGGGAAACATATCATCATCTATTAATGCTTCCAAAGAAGAAAAACAATGATGAGAATGAAAGAAACATCTTCACCATGTGTTACATAACTCAGCACGCTAAACACAAAAGCTCTATATATTGTTCAGATTTTAATGTAGTATTTATTATCCAAGATTATATACTTAAATGCAGAGGTGGAAGAAGTACTCATATCTTGTACTTGAGTAAAAGTAGAAGTCAAAACATTCATCACCAAGTAATGGGGCGAAGCCTGCGAGCTAGTTCAGGCAGTCAACTTGAGCACCTATGCTGCATTCATACATAACGCCCCTTGCCACTCTACAACCAACCAAACAGAGCCTCCTTAATGTGCCGCTCTATTTAACCTGCCAGATCTCTCTCTATGCATTGCTTGCTGCTGCTATTGCTGCAGCTACTTCCACGTCGCTGCTGCTCGCCTGCCCCACCACCACCCCAGCTTCCACCCCAGCTTCCACCTGTAGGCTCGGGGGGTTAGTTATTTAATCATCACTCATCGTGCTATGTATATCTGTGGAGTGGTGAGGCCCGAGCCTAGACGCCAAACTCAATTATATGCTGCTTCTAATAAAAATGTTAAAGAAACACGTGAGTTGTCTGACTGAACTGTACTTAAAGACCCACTGAAGTGTGCGACGGTGCATGATCTTTTATGCTAATACGTATAGTAATGACCAAAATTGTCCATTGGAACCCATATCAAAGATGTTGGAATAGCAACGAATTTGACGAGTTTGAATTTTCCGCTGGGAAATTCGCAGTCGACCTCCGCCTTCGTGGGCGTGGCTTGCGATCTACTGCGTGACGTCAGAAGATGGGCCAAGCCGAAGTGTTTACATTCACCACCATTCATTTTGTCTCTATTTCAAAGTCGAATTTACCAACGTTTTTGAGCGAGTATTTGATTGGAAAGTGTTTCGCAGTCGACTGGAAGTGATTGCCAATCGAGAAAAGCTGACAATGGAGGCGACAGTGACGAAAAAGGGAGGAAAAACACACGGGAAGCGATGCATTGCCGCTGGCTGTGGTAATGTCAATTCTGCCGAAGTGGCGATGTTTCTGTTCCCAAAAGATGAAGGTGAGTGGCTGGTGTTATTGTTTCGTAGATTCGTAGATTCGTAGATTGTTTATGAAAAATAAAGGCCACTGTGTTTGTGTCTATTAACAAGACTATCATGGCGGCGGCAGAGCTCAAGTCGAGTTTCTCCGCCTGGAGATATTCTCACTATTTCACTTTTGTCGAGCACAAAGAAAAGAACGTTTTAGTTAAATGTAAGTTGTGTCTTGGCGGGTCAAAGATCCTATCGACTGCCCAAAACAGCAATTAAAATCTGTTGAAACATCTGCAGAAACAACATGCTGGGACGAAGCTAGTAGCTAAGACCACAGACCCAGACTCATCCGACGCCACTCCACCTCCACCTAAGCAACAGCGGCTGGATTGGCACTTTGAAACATATCTTTGTGTTTGTGTTTGTATAGACCACATTGCTTAGCAGAGTTCAGTGATGCAAATGCATGTCAAGTTGATCAACAGGTTGTATTATTCTCCGATGCAATAACAGTACTGAAATGAAGGCTACAGTATAAGGGCATTAATGGGTGCCCTTTTTTAAGTAACTAAAAAGTTACTTTTCACAGTAACGCATTACTTTTTGGTGTAAGTAGTGAAGTAACTAGTAATTGTAACTAGTTACTGGTTTTCAGTAACTAGCACAACACTGCATGTGAACATGAATGTTGCATCATGCTATGAACAGATGAATGATCAGGTGATGGCCAATCCTGTGTGTAGATCTACTCTAGATCTATGACAAAATATTGTCCTCAACTAAATTGACTTCCATGGCCACTTTCCTCATCTATCCTGTCCGAAAAGCTGTCAAAATCACTCATTTCTCTCGCACCAGTATCACTTTCCGAAGTCTCCGCCATGTTTACAATCACAACTGGGCCCATCTTGTGACGTCACAGCCGCTATCGTCTGCAGCAGCGGTAGGCTCAGACTCTGAAAAATTTGCGATGTTTATCTCGTCCCTCGCACTTCCTAAAAAATTATTTTAGCCATGAACAGGTACAATTATATGTAAGAAATGAAACTGCCATTTCACTTTGGCGCAAAAAAATGCACTTCACTGGCACTTTAAGTACAATTTTGAGGTACTTGTACATCACTTGAGTAATTCCATTGTATACTACTATGTACTTCTACTCCACTACACTTCAGAGGTAAATGGTGTACTTGTACTCCACTACATGTATTTAATACCTTTAGTTACTTCACAGATGTGGATGAATGATGTGAAATATAATCAAGTGTTAAATCAGACTTTAGTTCCACCTGGAGTAAATTCACAAGCTACCCTGCAGTATACAAAGCCATTCAAACTAGCTGCACCTTTACCAGCTTTGAGAACACTTTAATGATCAATCATTATAAAACATATCATATATATTATTCTGAAATGGACCAATCTGCACAATGACTACTTTTACTATCGCTACTTTAACTATATTTTGATGATAATACTTTTCTACTTTTACTTTAGGAACATTTTGAATGCAGGACTTTCACTGTAACAGAGTTGTACTCAAGTACAAGACCTGAGTACTTCTACTTTTACTCAAGTACAGGATCTGAGTACTTCTCCAACCTCTTGTGAATTGTAGGCAAATAAAATAAAGTGCAGTATTTTTCCAGCAGATGGCAGCAACCATCTACGCATGCACCTGAAAATGGACAAGGAAGCGGAAATCCGTCATTTCTTTAGCAAATTATTGCGTTTGTTTTGGTGAAAGCTAAACTGTTAAGTTAGTTAGAGTAAAAACATTCAACTTCCGCCGGGGCCCTTCAAATTAAAACATTTATCGATACAAATTGATGATTTAGTTCTTAATTTCACTTGCTAAATCAGTGCTATATAATAAAATAAGGAGTAGCCTTTATAACATATTGATTTGATGTGTATCGTTTTAAAAACGTAGAAAAAAAACGAGTGTGTAATTTTATTTTGAAGGTGAATTCTGTTCTCTTCCGGTCGCATTTGTGTTGATTCGTGTTTGTGTTGACGCCGCGCTGCCAACATATAATTCAGCAGCCTGTGCGGGTAAAATCGCCCAACATGGCACCATAAAACTAGGTAAAAAACACGGTTTCATGCTCCATAGGTGACCGGAGTCAGGCAGCTTTTTTCCCGGGAAACACCGCCGCCTGTGCGGGGTCTGGAGCGGCGACAATGAGCTCGGAGCACCGGAGCGACAGCGAGGACGCGGCGGAGGAGGAGAGGCCCAACAGCGGCGACAGCGACAAAGAGGAGGACCCCGACCTGGACGACTCGGATGCAGAGGATGAAATCGCCCCAACAGTGTCTCCCTCGCCCCCGGGGAGCGGTGGGATCAGGCCGGAGCGCAGAGCGAGGTCCGCGGCGTCAGAGGAGCCGCGCTGCGATCCTGCCGCGTCCACCGCGCCGCAGCCGGGGAGCGGCGAGGCGGCAAGCGCGGAGCTCCGCAGCGGCAACAGTGTGTTCTCCTGGCTGCAGAGCAGGACTATAAGACGGGGGGTGTTTGTGGACCCTGCCCGGGATAACTTCCGGACAATGACCAGTTTGTACTGCTCCATGAACCCGGCCGCGGAGTCTGTGAACCTGAGCACTCAGACCCATGGAGCGG
Source organism: Dissostichus eleginoides (assembly GCA_031216635.1). Taxonomy (NCBI): domain Eukaryota; kingdom Metazoa; phylum Chordata; class Actinopteri; order Perciformes; family Nototheniidae; genus Dissostichus; species Dissostichus eleginoides. Next base: position 30,230,626 of record CM062275.1, read on the forward strand.
TGTTCAACCTGGAGTACTCCCCCGACGGGTAAGAGGGTATTATGGGCCTTTAACCCCGAGTTATGCGGACAGGGAAGCGACTTTTTGAGTTGAGTTTATTAACAGTGCAATGCCTGGGTTAATTTCCCTATGCAATTTCCTGGGAAGAGCCTGATGTAATCATCCTCACTGCTTCCATGTAACTGGATTCACATCATCCAGGGATCACTTCACCTGTCAAGGAAATTGGATCGGGGAACTAAAAAGCACAACACGATCAAAAACAGACTCTAAAGGACCACAGACATGCTTTAAATGACCAAAAACACACACCTTAAGTTAGCAAACAGCTACATACAGACAAAAGACATCTTTATAGAAATGTGAAATGTCTAAAATTAGATGCAAAACGACAAAAAATGACCACAAACGTACTCAACCAGAAAGCATACATACACATAATGACTACAAATGACCCAAAACAACTACACAGAGATGTGAAACGTCTGAAAATAGATTCCAAACGACAACAAGGAAACACAAAATGACAAAAAATAGAGGGGTAAGAGGATATGTTGGGCCTTTAACCCCGAGGTTACATACTTTTTGAGTTTATTACCCGTGCATGTTTCTGGAAAGTGCCTGAATGCACCATTACATTAATCCTCACATTCTTCCATCTCTCTGGACTTCACATCATCCAAGGATCACTTCACACTTCACAACACAAAACGATCATGAATAGACACTAAATGACCACAGAGACAGATAAAAGGACCAAAAACATACACCTCAAGTATGCAAACAACCACAAACAGCTGCAAAGACATAAGAAGCAACTATTTAGAAACGTAAAATATCCGAAATTAGATGCAAAACGACAAATAATGACCACAAACATAGTCAACCAGAAAGCATACATGACTACAAATGACCCAAAACAACTACACAGAGATGTGAAGCGGCTGGAAATAGATTCCAAACGACAACAAGGAAACACAAAATGACTAAAAATAGAGGCAAAACAATCACATTCAAAATCTAAAAATACGCTCTCCATTAAAGTTATGTTAGGACAGACTCCCCCGATGCGTTAGACCAGTGGTTCTCAACTGGTCCGGCCTCGGGACCCACTTTTTCCTTTGTCAATAAATCGCGACCCGAAATTTGAACCACACAAATCTATTCAACAAAAAATGGTGCTGTAATATATATATATATATATATATATATATATATACGCTTTCAGCATACAATATTAATGAAAGTGAAGTACAGTGCATATATCCCTTATATCCCTTCACAGAACTAAAGTATGCTTTTAAAAAGGTTTAATGAGATGATGGAATCAAAGCTGAACTGTATAACATAAAAAGGCACACATGCTGAAAACCCAACCCAGAAGGGGGTCTGGGGGGATTCTCGCCCAGGAGATTTTTAGAAATACTAACATATAAACTACAGATTCTGGTACACTCTGAGAAGAAAATAAATACATCTATTACTACCCGAAATATTAATAATATTTGATGCCATTGTTTGTGTTTCACAAAACTTACTTAACTTGCTGCTCCTCACAGAGAGCAGAGCAAAGAGGAGATAGTTTGTGTGAATTACTTTAAATTGTGGGTAAGGGGAGATAGCCCCCATTGTTCTGTGACCTGTCAATCATCAAACCGGGGGTCATATTTCATCATGTGTTCATTTTTATCTGAAGTTGTACCCATGGGTGTATAAAGAATAGTTCTACCGCAAAGCTATTCTCCGTGGGGACTTCCGGCAACAATCTTGATTCTGATTGGCCAGAAGACTCGCAAAGATGTTTTATTGAGAAGATGATCACTACGTGACAGAAGTAAAAGTAATACAAGTTTGACTTTTTTCCAAAAAAAACAACAATATTTTGTTTTTTCTATTTTTTTTTTCTTCACTCATACATTTGCGACCCACTCGAAACGGGTTCGCGACCCACTTTTGGTTCGCGACCCACCAGTTGAGAACCACTGCGTTAGATGATATTACTTGCCTTTAACCCAGAGTTATGCAGACAGGGTACTTTCTGAATTTATTACCAGTGCCGTTTCCTGGAAAGTGCCTGAATGCATTATTAAATTCATCCTCACTGCTTCCATCTCTCTGGACCAAGGATCGCTTCACCTCGCAGTCAAGGAATATGCCTGGGAAAAAAACACAAAACTTAAGTTAAACTAACTTAAAGAGTAAAAAAAAATAACAAATAGCATCTACAAACAACCATAAACTGATGCAAAGACATACAATACATCTATTTAGAATTGTTACATGTCAGAAAGGAGATGAAAAATGACTAAAATTGACCACAAACTAACTAAAAAATAGATTTTAACTGACAACTAGGAAGCGTAGGACTAAAGATGGATGCAAAAGGACTAGGAGTTGATAGAAAACAATCACAGAGACACAAAACAAATGGTGTCTTTTGGAGAGACTTTGAAGAAGACAGTGTCAGGACTAGCCATGTTTTCCATGTTCTTATATATTAAAGGCATTCTTACATTTCTCTGAGCAAATTGCCGATATAGTAGCCCAAAGTAAACATGCTTATGTGCCTGTGTACTTCGCTCCTTTAGTCTGTCATCAATTAATACATACATAATTCATCTTAAGTTAGAAGCTGTTCTTGTGGGTTTATGCATTGTTGGAGCTTTCTGTGTTTGTGTTGAAAACCACGATAAGAAGATCTGCTGATTAGAATAGATAGGAAGCATTTATTGCCATTATACAAGTACAACGAGAAGAGGAAAGCTACTCCTTTTAAGGTGCAATCAAAACATTCAGCAAAGACATGCAGCATCATACATACATCAAATAATAACAAAATATAATGCAGGACATAATTCAATAGCAAAATAACAAAGATTTATGGTATGAAACGTGGCCCTGGACATCCCTTTGTTCGTCCTCTCGTGTGATTTACTCGTGTTTCCGTGCTCAGGTCAGTGCTGACGGTGGCCTGCGAGCAGACGGAGGTCCTGCTGTTCGACCCCATCTCCTCCCGACACATAAAGACTCTGACGGAGGCTCACGAGGACTGCGTCAACAACATCAGGTAAACAATCACACTGTACATTTCTGTTACAAAAATCTCACTGGTCCCCGGCTTGAGCTTCAATCTCAGGATCCATGTATCTCTGATCCTCTCCAGAATGGAAGTAGTCATCACATACAGAGCATCAACTAGTTCCTGAACAGTGTCCTTCACATGCTGATATACAAGAGAGGGAGTTACACAGTCACAAGATGGAGGAATAAAAAGCAGTATTCAATGTTTAGTTCAGATTAGCTCCACGTCAGAAATGATCATGCTTGTCATATGTCTATCTCCATAGATATTTTATTACTGTACATGTGTATTTCAACATGTATATTTTCTACTTCTTTAATGCTATTTTATTTGAGATGTTTACTTTTTGGATTGTTTATTTCTAGTCTTTTAATTTCTCTAATGTACAATGCCTTGTCTTTTGATGCTGCTGCAACGCAAACATTTCAAATTGGGATCAATAAAGTACTTCTTATCTCTTATCTTATCATCGTCAGGGGGGGGTCATAAAGTCCGCCTGCAGCATCCTGGCAGAAAAGGACATATTAAATTCCCTTTCAAAGTGCAGGGGTGAATACAATCAGCTGCTTTCCCTCTATTAAAGGTCCCCTATTATACTGTTTTTCATCAATATATCACAGGTCTCAGATATATCCAGAGCCTGTCTCTGATTGGCTAAAACTCCAAACAGATCATTGCAGCATCCCATAATCCCCTCTGTTTCAGCCCTGTTTCCAAAGTGCTGATTCTCTGTCTGTTACTTTAGATGAAAATAAGGAGCCCCTCCCCACGCCCCTCTGAGAGAGATTTGGTTACAAAGAACTCAATGGTGCTCTAGGAGGAGATTCAGGTGATAAGGGGGGGGGGGGGGTTACCTTGGTTGCTGATTGGCTAATGGTTACACAAGACAAAACATCGTTATGACATCATCAAGTGGCCAAAATCTGATCAGCTCATTTTCAGACAGGTTTTTATAGAAATGGATCAGGACAAAAAGAGAGAGAATCTTTGTTCCTGAAACTTTCAGAGTCTCTTTACACAGAGGGGACACATGTTGATGTAGAAGAGACATGAAGAAGAGGGGACACATGTTGATGTAGAAGAGACATGAAGAAGAGGGGACACATGTTGATGTAGAAGAGACATGAAGAAGAGGGGACACATGTTGATGTAGAAGAGACATGAAGAAGAGGGGACACATGTTGATGTAGAAGAGACATGAAGAAGAGGGGACACATGTTGATGTAGAAGAGACATGAAGAAGAGGGGACACATGTTGATGTAGAAGAGACATGAAGAAGAGGGGACACATGTTGATGTAGAAGAGACATGAAGAAGAGGGGACACATGTTGATGTAGAAGAGACATGAAGAAGAGGGGACACATGTTGATGTAGAAGAGACATGAAGAAGAGGGGACACATGTTGATGTAGAAGAGACATGAAGAAGAGGGGACACATGTTGATGTAGAAGAGACATGAAGAAGAGGGGACACATGTTGATGTAGAAGAGACATGAAGAAGAGGGGACACATGTTGATGTAGAAGAGACATGAAGAAGAGGGGACACATGTTGATGTAGAAGAGACATGAAGAAGAGGGGACACATGTTGATGTAGAAGAGACATGAGAAGAGGGGACACATGTTGATGTAGAAGAGACATGAAGAAGAGGGGACACATGTTGATGTAGAAGAGACATGAAGAAGAGGGGACACATGTTGATGTAGAAGAGACATGAAGAAGAGGGGACACATGTTGATGTAGAAGAGACATGAGAAGAGGGGACACATGTTGATGTAGAAGAGACATGAAGAAGAGGGGACACATGTTGATGTAGAAGAGACATGAAGAAGAGGGGACACATGTTGATGTAGAAGAGACATGAAGAAGTGGATTTTGCATAATAGGTGACCTTTAATGTCTTCTTCTCCCTGCAGGTTTTTGGACAATCGTCTGTTCGCCACCTGCTCCGACGACACCACCATTGCATTGTGGGACCTCCGTAAGCTGAACTCGAAGGTGTGTTCGCTGCACGGCCACGCCAGCTGGGTGAAGAACATCGAGTACGACACCAACACCAAACTGCTCGTCACCTCGGGGTTCGATGGGAACGTCATCACGTGGGACACCAACAGGTGAGAGAGAGGAGATTTTAGTTTTACTCATTGGACTCCTTTGTTTACTTCCTGAACACACTGACATCACTTTGGAACACTTGTGCTGCTATTTGCTAGCGCTCCAACACATTGTACCTTTTTTTCAGTTTTCCCTCTCCTCTAGTGTATTTTTTATGTAAATGGTCTGCAAAGGCTAAAATCACGTCGTGTCACGTACCTTGAATTTTGAATTGAGCCGTCCCTTAAGTTATAGATACTTTCTCTTTACGTATTAGTGATGGGAATTCCGGCTCTATTTAGTGAGCCGGATCATTTGGCTCGGCTCACTAAGAAGAGCCGGCTCTTTCGGCTCCTAAACGGCTCTTCATGTTACCACAGTTCACCACGGAGCCTCAGTTTCGCCGCTGCGAGGCTCCGGCGCTCGCAGTTCACGCGCGTGCTCCACTAGCACCCCCCGTCAAGGCTCGCCGGCAGTACACTTTCCGTCACAGGAACAAGCTTTGCTGGCGGCGAAAAGAATCCCACCAGACTCCTTTGCCCCTCCAACAGAGGGATGTCCTTGTCCTTTTTCCTTTTCGTCATTTCAAGCAATAAAAACTCGATCTTCTCTCGAATTATACATTTGTCAAATGACGGCAAGACGCCCCGAGGCGGAAACGCTGCCTCTGATCTATTAAGCCCTCAAACCTCCTGTTTGTCCCTCTGCAGGTTCACGGAGGACGGCTGCCCGCACAAGAAGTTCTTCCACACGCGGTACCTGATGAGGATGCGCCTGACGCCCGACTGCTCCAAGATGCTCATCTCCACGTCCTCGGGGTACCTGCTGATCCTGCACGACCTCGACCTCACGCAGTCTCTGGAGGTCGGCAGCTACCGCATGCTGCGAGCCCGGAGGACCCCCCTCAGCTCGGGTAGGAAAACACTCACCAGCAAGATTCCAGATTCAAGGGTTTTATTGTCATATGCTCAAAGCTACAGTGTGGAAATAGCAATGAAGATCTAATGACACACATTGCATGGATACAAATGCATTGTTTTTAACAGTACTTTCTGAGCCCTGGTGTTTTTATAGAAACCTGAAAAATTACATTTATTGTGTTTTACGTTGTTATTGTATCTTGTAATATTAAAATGAAGACTTACCATATTTCAGGCTGTTTTCATTATTTAAATCCTTCGTTGACTTACCATGAGCATCTGTTGTTATTGTCCTCTCGATTGTGATTAGTTGTAATTAAAAGGTGTATTTATTTCCGCCCCTCAGACGGCGGCTCGTCAGCGTCTCGGTCGGCAGGAACTCCTCGTCACGGAAACGACTCGAGCAAGATCCACGCTCCCAGAGAAGGTCAGAGGAATAAAAACAGATCTCATCATCATAAAGTCAGCCTGAAGCATCCTTTGTGCTCCAGTCAGTCCTCTCAGTGAACACAGAGCTGACTCCAGATCAAATGCACGCTGCAGGCTCTCTGAGCAGCTTTCCTCTCACTGATCCTGCTGTTATGTTCCATGTTTGTTGTTTGTTTTTCATGTATTGTGTCTTGTTATTTGTCTGTTGATGTTAGACATGGAGCTGCATCAACATGTGTCCCCTCTGCTTCATGTCTCCTCTACATCAACATGTGTCCCCTCTTCTTCATGTCTCTTCTACATCAACATGTGTCCCCTCTTCTTCATGTCTCTTCTACATCAACATGTGTCCCCTCTTCTTCATGTCTCTTCTACATCAACATGTGTCCCCTCTTCTTCATGTCTCTTCTACATCAACATGTGTCCCCTCTTCTTCATGTCTCTTCTACATCAACATGTGTCCCCTCTTCTTCATGTCTCTTCTACATCAACATGTGTCCCCTCTTCTTCATGTCTCTTCTACATCAACATGTTTCCCCTCTTCTTCATGTCTCTCTACATCAACATGTGTCCCCTCTTTTCATGTCTCTTCTACATCAACATGTGTCCCCTCTTCTTCATGTCTCTTCTACTTCAACATGTGTCCCCTCTTCTTCATGTCTCTTCTACATCAACATGTGTCCCCTCTTCTTCATGTCTCTTCTACATCAACATGTGTCCCCTCTTTCATGTCTCTTCTACATCAACATGTGTCCCCTCTTCTTCATGTCTCTTCTACATCAACATGTGTCCCCTCTTCTTCATGTCTCTTCTACATCAACATGTGTCCCCTCTTCTTCATGTCTCTTCTACATCAAAATGTGTCCCCTCTTCTTCATGTCTCTTCTACATCAACATGTGTCCCCTCTGTGTAAAGAGACTCTGAAAGTTTCCGGAACAAAGATTCTCTCTCTTTTTGTGCTGATCCATTTCTATAAAAACCTGTCTGAAAATGAGCTGATCAGATTTTGGCCACTTTATGATGTCATAACGATGTTTTGTCTTGTGTAACCATTAGCCAATCACCAACCAAGGTAACCCCCCCCCCCCTTATCACCTGAATCTCCTCCTAGAGCACCATTGTGTTCTTTGTAACCAAATCTCTCTCTCTCTCTCCTCCTCCCTCAGGTCTGTTCCCAGGAACAGTCTGGAGGTTTTGACTCCAGAGATCCCTGGAGAGAGGGACAGAGGAAACTGCATCACGTCTCTGCAGCTGCACCCGAAGGGCTGGGCGGCGCTGATCCGCTGCTCCAGCAACATGGACGACCAGGAGGTACAATCTGAAGTTAGATACCTGTTAATGCATCTAGATCAGGGATGGGCAACTTGGATGGTGGGGGGGGCCACATCATTCATGTACTGGCCACCAGGGGGCCGCAGATTCACTTGGCACACACACACACACACACACACACACACACACACACACACACACAAATTCCATGTGTTGTATGTAATTATTAACAAATATACTAAGTCTTTCATCTTCATTGACATGTTTCAATCTTTCAGGGAGCATCCTCTAATTAGCTCACTGAACAAATATCAGTTCACAGAAATGTTATTTAATTTTTACAAGTGGCATGTTTGTATTGAACAGGTTATTTAACAGTGGAATAAAACTATTTTAAACTATTGGAAAGCACGGAAAATGTGTGTGCGCTAGTGGAGCCTCGCAGATGGGGTTGCTGCAGCCCCCTCAGCACCCCCATTCGCGATGTCTCGCTGTCTCGCAGACCCCACGCAGCAAGCAGGAAATGAACCCAGCTCACACTGTCCGCTCCTCGCAGCAGCGAGCCCCGCAACGTCCCCCCAACACGGCACCCAGACCCCACGCAGCATTCCATCTGTTTGTCATTACTGGTGTAATTCTCTGGTTGCTACTAACGCCATTGTAAACATAACACTGATGTTCCGCTGTAACGGTGGTGGACATCAGAACAGAGTGGGCGAGCTGACCAATCAGAGCACAGTGGGCTCACAGGGGGGGGGGGCGGAGCTCCAACAAGCCGTTTAGGACAGAGAGTGAATACACATACTATACAGAGATGCTGTATGAGAAACCAATGTGAGTTTGGAACATTGAACAATGTAAATCTATTCTAGTAGACCTCAACAATGGAATTAAGATCAGTAGAAATGGCCATGACATGGGACCTTTAACGTCACAGCAGGCATAACAACAGCCGGTGTTTCTTGTGAGTGTTTCCCCGGGATTATTTGCCCATCCCTGATCTAGATCTCTGCAGCACTTCAACTCTTTTGTGTTAAACTGAAAGAACTGCATCATTTTTCTGCGTTTGTTTAGGAAAAGCTATCAGACATCTGCACGTCCGCTGCAACCATCAATTATTTAAATTACAGATTTTCATTTTTGCAGTCGCATTTTTATTCATTTTAATATATTGGTTTTTATTCAAGCTTTTTTATATATATTCCTTTGACTTCTTAAAAGGGTGTTTTAAATGTTTCACATGCGTGTTTTTTGCTGTGAAGCCCTTTGAATGGCCTTGTGTTGAAAAGACCCCTGCCTAATCTAATCCCGCTACATTTACACATGCTTTGCTGTTAACCAATAAAAAAGAATAATGATAATAATTAATTGAAATGACATTTTTCTAAAAGGAGTTGCAGTAAGGGATGCTTTACTATTAACCAAAACAAGTCCTTTTTAGAGCACTAACGTTCTTCTTGACACTTTGTCCTAAAGCTTTTGTAAATGTCTTAAATTGTGCTCTATAACCCCCCCCCTCTCTCCAGTGGACCTGTGTGTATGAGTTCCAGGAAGGCGCCCCCTCCCGCCCGCTGGTCTCCCCCCGCTGCTCGCTCCGCCTCACCCACTACATCGAGGAGGCCAACGTGGGCCGGGGCTACATCAAGGAGCTGTGCTTCAGCCCCGGGGCGGCTCATCTGCTCCCCGTACGGCTACGGCGTGCGGCTGCTGGCCTTCGACGAGAGCTGCGGCGAACTGTCCGACTGCCTGCCCGTGCAGACCTCCGTGCTGAGGGAGATCCGCTCGCTCTACTCCCACAGCGACGTGGTGCTGACCACAAAGTTCTCCCCCACGCACTGCCAGCTGGCCTCAGGGTGTCTCAGCGGCCGCGTGGCCCTCTACCAGCCCAAGTTCTAACGGAAAGAACGGCGATCTGCAGACCTGGGGCAGAAACACTGATCGGGGCTCATGTGCAAGTGGAGAAACGTCCAGAAATAGTCGATTGCCACGATTTCTCTCTATCAGCCCAAGTTCTAACGGAAAGAACCACGCTCTGCAGACCTGGAGCAGAGACACTAGTCAGGGCTCAATCAATCAATCTTCATTGGTTCATGTGCAGGTACAGAAACGTGCAGAAAAAGAGTCGATTTTAAAGGTTTTAAACTCCTAAAATCTAAAATATTCAGATGTCTCTTGTGCAAAGACTAGGATTAACCAGGACTGCACGCTACTTAGTTAAACACGTTTAAAACTTGGCACAAAAATTAGTCAAAAGCACGACTTTAAACCTGGCTTTTGCAGAAGTTGCAGAAGAAGTGTATGACTAATCAACTTAGGAAGTATACCAAATCCACAAATTAGTCGAGTTTAAAAGGCTCAGCAACAACATTTATACCAATTAGTTTAATTCAATTGACAATATTGAGTTTAATCGCCAATAATTCTGCAAAAAACCCACTTTAAACCTTGCGTTACTTGGAAAAACGTCCTTAAGCATAAAAAAAAAGGAATGATCTACTATAGAAATAACCCAAACCCACAAAGAAGTCACCTTCTAAGCGGCCAGCTCTAATATCTAATTGTTAATATGGATTTTTCTGGTATACTGAAAGCAAAACAATCGAGGGATATTTCCCAATAAATCAAAAATCTTTAGGATCCCTGAATTTCCTAGCATTTGTTTTAAAGTGCTCAATTGGACCAGAAGTCTGGAGTATTTTAAATATTCTGCCTGATGTTTGATGTAAAAGGAAATATTTCGGTTTCTCTGCCACACAACTCCTCAAAAACTCCTTCAAAAAGATCTAAAGATATTTAACTAAAGTTCTTCTGAACCCAGGTCTGCAGCTGTGACACAAACTAAGAAGAGGAAGAGGAGGAGGAGTGGATTTAAACTTTAAAAACGACATTTTTGGGGCTTTGCAAACAGACTCCTGAAAGCCCGACGGTTGAAGCTTAAAAAAAAAAAAAACTTTGTGGATTTTTTTTCGTACTAAAAGCGGGAGGAAAACTGATTTTGGAGACTTCCAGATGTTTCCGTCTCGGGATAAAAACACTAAAAATGTTAATTTAACAACAACAGGAAGTGGCTGCGTGACGCCTTCTCTCCACAGGTGCTCCAAATCTGACCTTCGTAGTTAAAGGACCTCATCACACACACACACACACACACACACACACGTTTCTCTTAGTTTTTACTGGTTTTATTGTTGTCCGCACTATTTGTTAACAGTGTTTGTTTATTTGTTTCCACGCATTTTGCCTTTCTTTAGGACGAAACGTGTTGAAATCACTTCACAGTTTGTCCACTTTTAATCTGAATCCTCAAACAAAACATGTCATTTCATGAAAAGTATCTTAAAGTTTCCCACTTTGACGTTCTTCAGACCCTTTTCCAAGATAATACTCTCCTCAATTACATATTCCTTCTCTAATACAGCTGACATTATTCTGAATCGTCATATAAAGCCCTTTTTGTCCAACCATTTTAGTTTGCATCTGTTGCCTCAGCGTTGTTCGTTTAACCTTAAAATAGTAAATACTTTGACTTGTTTTCCGACCTTTAACTTAATTGTCTTGGCTTTTTTAAAAGGACTTTTGATCACCTTGTAAATCACTGTTCGGCTTTTTCTCCCCCGTCCCTTTTTTGCATCAAATCCAATCCCAAATGGATGACTTACTGTCCCGCTGTGTTTCATTCTCTCTCTTTTAAACACATTCATCTGCTTTAGGAGCCAGACACACACATGTCTAATTGTCTCAGAATAGAAATTAGGTTGATTAAAAGATAGATATTACTACTATGCATCTTTGCCTTTATGAAGATTCTCCCTCTTCTCTCCAGGAGCTTTAGATGCCAACATGTGTTTTGTAACGTACGCTGGGAATTTAATTGAAACACCTGCTATTATGGGTGTTAAACAAACTTAAAATGTTTAATTTTAAAACAATTAATTGACATTTTTTCAAAATACACGTATGCTTCTTGCAGAAAGGAAGCCGGTTAGCTCGACTTAGCTTAGCACAAAGACTGGAAACAGGGAAAAGTCTGTTTTTAAAAAGTCTGTTTTTTTGTGATTTTATGTATTGGAAATATTTCTATTTATACAGTACACTTTTTTGGCGCCTGGAGCACCACAAGCGATCTAGTTCCATAAAATTCTATTTATTGTTGAGTGAAATCTTCCCTTTTTAAGGCCTCGAATCATCACGTAATATCTTATATAACTGTATAACCTGTATACAATTGGAAAAGTCAAAAATGTTGTTTTGGGAGGGTTACGGACCAGACTACTTCCTGGTTGATAAAAAAATAAACTCTCCAGAGTGAGACAACGAAGAAACAGTCCGGGATGTAACCTTCCTCGTTAAATAGCAGTATCTTGTTTTAACATTTCAGTTTTGGTACAAAATGTCAGAATTCAAAAAGTGTCCATCCTAGTTCTCAAATCAAAAGGTGATATCTTTAAATGTCTTGTTTTATCAGTAAAAAAAAGCCAAAGATATTCACTTCAATATGATATCAGAGAAAAGCTCTGGATTTAACTTAACTTAACTTAACTTAAGGGAAGCATTTAAAGACATTTTTGCATTAAATAATTACAGAATATCCTTCTTTTTTGTGTCAATCAACTAATCGTTTTAAACAGGTTTAGCTATTTCAACTTTATGCTAAGCTAAAACCGTTGTGCTAAACTAAGCTAATTACTTTGTGCTATGCTAAGCTAATAGCTGCTAGGTGTAGCTTCCTATCAAACTTCTAAAAACGTACTGCAAGAGAGTGTAAAAAGGATATTTCCAAAAACTTCTGAAAACAAAAAATACCGGATTTACCCGGATTTAATTTAAATTTGAGGTGAAAATAAGAAAATTGTCTGAACATAGGTAACTAATATTATAATTTAAATTCCCAGCTCACGCCATGGTCCTGTTTGTAAAGAGGAAGGATGCTTTTTACACTTTGTACCTTTTTGTTTCAGTCTCTCATTTCTCTCATTTCAGTCAATTTTGGGACTTTTTTTCCTTCATTTCCTCAGAAAATCTCATGAATAATTAGCATTTGTAGCATATAAATATTAAACTGTCTGAACTGGGGGGTTTTCGGGCTGCCACGCTGTATAATGCTGCTTTTATTTCATTATAATCACATCAATCTCTGCGGAGAGGAAGTGTCTTATCTGCCATTTCCACTTCAGGTATTGCAACTGAAAAACTGGGATTATTTTTATGATTTCTGTTATTTTTTTAAAGTCCCGCTCTGGGGTCTTTTCTTTGTGGATGAATTGAATGTTCTCGGTGGTTTCTGGTGTCACGTCTTGAGGACAAGAGACGAAGAACTTATTTTCTCTGTTTCCTAAACTGCTTAAAACTGAAAGTAATCCCGACAATGAAGCTGAAATGGTACTTATTATCACTGAAATAAAAAGGTTAGCTTGTTTTGCACTGCTTATTGTTTGAGTCCAGTTTGTGTTGTTCTTCAGGAGAAAGGGGATAGTTTGGAGGTTTTAAAAACAACAAAATATAGGCCTTCTTACTCTCGGCATGTGCCCTCATACCAAAACGTAGATTTTCCCCCTAAAATGTTATTGTGATGCCAGAAAAAATATTTCTGTTCTTCAAAGACGGTATAATTACTCCAAAAATATAAAAATGTTGTCAAATAGAGCGTCAGACGGCAGAGAAAGCTTTGTTTTTACGGAGCTCCGACGTCACGTTGTTTACGTTCGCGGCGCCATCTTTTATACGGCGTCATGATATATCTTATATCAGAGCCACAGAGCGGTGCAGGGATGACGTATTGACCAGGAAGTAAGCTGCTGGTTCCCTCAACAAAAAAGCAACGGGATTTTGGAAAATAGCTGGAAATAAGATCTGTGGAAAACGAACCTGTTTGATAAATGCACGTTTTGTTCAGCTGGATAATCTCCACACGTCTACCCTACTTTTATAATTTTCTAATCATAAATCTAATCCCCAGAAGCAAAATGCTAACGTTATGCTAAAGGACCTACAGCCGAGTACAGCAGCACGACTTCAACGTCACGCCAACTTAAGATCCATATTCAAACATACAGATTCTAAATTGTACGAGTTGAAGCGTTTGTTTGAACAGTTTGCAGGAGGCAGGTACTTGCTTTCAAGCTGAACAGGGCAAACTAACTTAGAGGAGTGTTTACGTGTTCGGCGTAATGACGTACAACGTCCTCGACAACTTCTGTAGTCCTATTCAGCCACTTGGTAACAACCATCGTTTTTCAGACACGTCAACTCTTCAGAAATCACCAGTGGGGTCACTGCTGATGGATTTAATGTCGTAGAACAAAACGTGATCCGTGTCTTCAATGTGTCTCAACCTCAGACCTTATTTCAGCTATTTTCCAAAATCCTATGGAGAGATCCCATTGGCTCTGAGACGAGGAACCAGAAGTGGTAAAACTCACTTCCGGGTTTTAGGACTTGTCACTGCACCACTCTATTGTACTCATACTATATCTTTCTATAAAAAAACCCTGTATAATTTGTCGGGAAAAAAAGTCATTGTGTAGTATTTTGAAAATATCAATAAAAAAGTAAAAAGCTTCAACGTGTGCGCAAAGACCAGACAGATCATTTTAGGATTAGAAACATGTGTAGTTTGTACTTTATTCACAAATTCAAAAGTTAGTCCAATACTGCACACTGTTCAGTTCACATTAAATCAACACAAAGGCGACAACTTGACCTAGCAACAGCAGCAACCACAACAACCAGAGAATAATTAACAATAATAATGATAATTTAGGCAAAAACAAAACTTACCGTCATTCTAAAACAATAACAAATGTGCACCACTATGTGCAGTAATGAGTACTGTAGTCTTTCTAAAGCGTAAAACCTATGACTTGATGGTGTCTTTTGTCAAATGGCAAACCACTTTTCCATGAACACAAAATCAAAAGTGAATTATTAAAATCCGGGAGACATCTCAAGCGCCCAGCATCTTCTTCACCATGTACCCCGGCATGTTGTAGAGGAAGAGTCCCAGGATAGCCAGCAGAAGGAGGACAGAGACGATCTTGATGGTGAGCCACCTGTACTGGTCACAGATCAGGTGTTTCGCTGCTTTGAAAGGGATGAGGAACCACAGGAGGGCGATATCTGGACGACTGGGGGGGGGGGGCACAGAGACAGAGAGGGTGTTAGAAACGTAAACAAATATTGGTTTTAAATGGAATATATGTATGTCATGAGTTAATAGGCTTTATTACACGGAGTTGAATGCTCAATTCTTATTAGTCAATTTGGTTGTTCAGTGTTCTGCTCTTTCTCGATAGCAGACCGTTGCTAGGAATAACAGACCGTTGCTAGGAATAACAGACTGTTGCTAAGGACACTTTGATAAAGGGACTATGTGCTGTAACGTCAATCCGCAGAAAAATAACCGGACAATTATCATTATAATTCATGATGGCTGAACCGTCCCCAGTCAAGAACAGAAAGACAATAAAGTAGCCAATATTAGTACAAAAGTACACAATGTGAGACACAAGACAGTAATCCCTCATTTACATTATATTACATACATGTTACTTGTAGACACTTTTATCCAAAGCGACTTACATACTCAATACTGTGGGCAATCCCCACAGGAGCAATTTGGGGGGAAGTGTCTCAGGGACACAACGACATGCTGACTGCAGTGGGGTTCGAACCTGTGCTCCCCTGATCCCAACACCAACGCACTAGTCCACTGTGCCACACGCCCCCTTTAAAGTTACATTGCTATCGCTAGAACAGACTATCCCTTAGAACGAGGGATTGATTAGGTATAATAATGAATAATACGTGTTATTTATATAGTGCTTTTCCTGGTGCTCAAAGTGCTCTACAAGCAAGTAAAGAAAAATAACAACAAAAGTGCTAAACCAGGTGGAATAGAGGCGAGGGGTTAGTGGATTAGGAGTTGAAGGCAAGAGTGAAAAGGTGAGTTTTGAGGGCTTTTCTGAAAGATGTGAGAGTGGTTTGTTTCTTTATCATATACACATATACATTGTATTTATATATAATATTTGAGAATGCGAAAAAGAATTGCCTGAAGAGCCTCCAGGCAAAATGTACGCTTCTACTTTATTCTGCGAGCTGAAATGCATCTGATTATATTATAGCTGCAGATTACACATTAATGATGTTCCTTCAGTTTCTGAATGCACGCACACACATACAACACAGATAAAGACACGTAGAGTAAATACAAATGACAGGACTATTAGAAACTTGTGTTCAGAGGTCAATTTATGGATGTATTTGAAATATACACAGACGCGTTAACAGGACAATACAAGCAACAACTCCAACACAAATCCTACATCAAGTTAATTTAACTGGAGTAAAGAAACATAATATGCACTTCAATAATTTCCGTCTAATTGCACGACATTCACAAAGCAATTCCAATTCAACTAAATGCACAAAGTTTCCTCTGCTGGTTTTCCACTTCTTTTAGACGCCCATCATCTTCTTCACCATGTACCCCGGCATGCTGTAGAAAGTCCCAGGATGGCCAGCAGCAGAGAGAGAACAGTTTGATGTGAGCCACCTGTACTGGTCACAGATCAGGTGTTTCTGCTTTGAACGGGATGAGGAACCACAGGAGGGCTATATCTGACGCTGGGGGGGGTTGGGGGGGGGGGGGGGCACAGAGACGTAAACACAGAGTTACAGGCAAAAATAACTTGGAGTATTACACAAAGTCATTTTTGAGGTAACTCCCATTCCTAAACTGTCCATTTTCATGTTGGGAATCATTTAATAGGTCATAAATGTCTCTATTTATGTCAAGGATGCTCAGGGATGTATATTAATTATACTGTACTGACAGAGGACAGAGGATTTGTCTATTCTTTCCTTAAAGCTCTGTTAAGGCGTAATTTCAGAGCCACAGTATAGAGAAGAGGAATTACTACAGGGACCTATACCTTGTTTTTTAAAGGTCACCTATCATGCTATTTTTAGGCAATAGCATAGGTCTCAGATATATACAAATATATAAAAAACATGTCTATGAAGTGTTTTGCTCAAAATACCAAACAGATCACCCATTCTAGCCATGCCTCATATCCCTCTATTTCACTTCCTGTTTCAAAAGTGCTGATTTGGGTATAAAGCTTTAAAATAAAAATTGATAAATTGATTTAAAAGAGGAGGGGGCTGAGCTCATGCGGGACCCGCAGCTACTGTCTAAACTAAATACTGCCGTGATGAAACGCCATATCATGGATTATCAAGGATTATTTCTGAAACAGTATGGAGCTCAAAGGCTTTCTCTCTTGCCGGTTATACCACAAGGTGAGTTCCTTTTTATTTCCTGCTTCTTCACACACATGCTCTCCAGTACAGGTTAGCTCTGAGTGTTAGCGATGCTAATGTAAACACCGACCATATTACGTCCAAAACAGTCGGGCATTGTTTCTGATAGCAACTTTCTGATAGGGCCGTGGGTCCACATTTCAGATATTACGTCATATCGGACGCAAATCTGGATCAGCTCCGTTGTTCCCCGTTTTTAGAGATTTGGGTACGGAGGAAAAGAGAGAGGGTTTTATTTTCTGACGCTGCGTGAGTTCCCTGACACACCGGGGACACATCTTTATGTATAAAAGACATCAAAAAGTGCATTTTGCATGATAGGTCCCCTTTAATATCCATACAAACTTGTGAGGATTTAGTTAATCTGAAACTAATTTATAAGATCAGTTGGATCTTTCTCAAATAATTTATTCTTTTTTTTACTCTACTGTAAGTTTTCTGTCAAACCATTAAATGAAATTGAACATAAACAAAGTACATCTGTGCAAATCTAAACGGGATATTGACAATAATAGTTTTAAAATGATTCAATTCAAAATAAAAATCCAACTCACTCAAAAGATATGATGAAACTTACCGTGTAAAAGAAAGGAGATCGCGAACTTGGTTGAAGTAAATTCATGAAAATGTCTTTCCTCATTTCGTAAAATTGCTCTTTTTTTATTTTGAAGTTCATATTGTAATATGTTTATGCTTGTTCTATGTTTGAGGACTCACCTGCTTTGTTTATTAATCATTTAAATGTGTATTTATTATTGTTTTATTTGAGTTTTTCTGTCCAGCTGAACGATATGTGTCATAATATCGTTTTTTGTGTGTATTTACGTCGAGGGTAAAAAGTATTCATGAGATAAAATAACCTCTAGGGCGGCACAATTCATTGAAATTAAATTGAAATGCAATAGAGTGCCACAGTGACGCGTCCTCAAACCCGGAAGTAAACTCCTTCCGGTTCCTTCGACAAAAAAGCAATGCAATTTCTCCATAGGATTTTGGAAAATAGCTGGAAATAAGGTCTGTGGTTGAGACACATTAAAGACGGATCACGTTTTGTTCAGATGGATAATCTCCACATGTCTACCCTACTTTTATCATTTTCTAATCGTAAATCTAGTCGCCAGAAGCAAAATGCTAACGTTATGCTATAAAGGAACTACAGCAGGGTCGCTGCTTCAACGTCACGCCAACTTAAGATCCATATTCAAACATACAGATTCTAAATGGAACAAGTTGAAGCGTTTGTTTGAACAGTCTGCAGGAGGCAGGTACTTGCTTTCAAGCAGAACAGGGCAAACTAACTTAGAGGAGTGTTTACGTGTTCGGCGTAATGACGTACAACGGCCTCCACGACTTCTGTAGTCCTATTCAGCCACTTGGTAACAACCATCGTTTTTCAGACACGTCAACTCTTCAGAAATCACCAGTGGGGTCACTGCTGATGGATTTAATGTCGTAGAACAAAACGTGATCCGTCTCTTAAATGTGTCTCAACCACAGACCTTATTCCAGCTATTTTCCAAAACCCTATGGAGAGATCCCATTGCTTTTTGGCAAAGGAACCGGAAGTGGAAAAATGCTAACTTACTTCCGGGTTTTGGACGCGTCACTGTGGCACTCTATATGGACTAGAGCAATATTCAAATGCTAGGGAACATAATATTTGTTAAGGCAAATCAATCATTTTTATTGAAGTATTGTGAAGCAGGAGAGAGATCCCAGCCTACAAATCATATTCTAACGACTTAACAATACATGTTTTTCTTCTTTAATAAATCACACCATTATCATTTACTATATTTTTCATGATAATGGGAATCGGGATAAATTATTTTTCCTAATTGTGCAGCCCTAATATCCTTAATAATGTTATAAAATGTAGACAACAGAACATCCTTCATACTTGGGTTTCTCCATGGGGTCCGGTTCGTTTCGTCCTTCTCCCACTGGGCTCCTCTCGGCCTCCTCTCCTGTCAGGAGGTGCAGCTCTGCTTCCACTTTCCCCTAAAATCACAACAACAAAAACCACTCTCAGTTACAAAGTGCTGTTATCTAACTCATAATGCTCTATTTTGAGGTTTAACATCAAAGAGGAAATATTCTGCTCATTTTCAGGTCCATATTTGGATTTGTTTCTCTACTGTGACAGACATGCCAATAGGAGCGTGACTGTTACATAGTGATGTTACTGTGTTCCGAAACGTTGGGATTTTAGCCTTTGCAGACCATTTACATGCACACAAATCTATATAACACACAACAGGAACCCATAAAAAGCACAATAGGGCCTCTTTAAAATAGTGTTACTTTTTTACTGTGACTCACCGTGAGTTCAAACTCGTCGTCTTCATTTCTCGCCACAAACGGCCACCAGCCTTTGATCCTCTTCTGCTTGAAGATGGAGATTGAGGGCATCTCGCCTTGGTTGGTCACCATCTCGAGGGTGCACTGCTTGGCTGTCTTTGCACCGCGTGGAAAACGGTTCAGGTCCAGCTCAATTGCACCTATAAAGAGACAAGGAAACAAATGTAAACACCAACTACTACATTTACTCATGGCGTCCCCCAGGGCTCTGTACTTGGTCCCCTGCTTTTCTTCATGTTTATCCTGCAACTTGGACAAATCCTCCGTCACCACGACCTCTGATTTTATTGTATACTGATGAAAACTAGCTCTATCTTTTCAACAAAAACTATTACTGCAGCCACCCTCACAAACCGCCTCTGTGACATAAAAAAATGGATGCAAAACAACTTTTTCAAACTGAACTGCGACAAATTAAAAATCACAATTTCCCTGCTCCTCGTCTCAGACTTTTTGTTATTTTCTTCATTTGCTTTTAAAGCCGCTTTGAGCACTGCAACCCTCTAAATAGATTATATTTTAATTCTACGGCATTAACAGTTGTTCACACAAATTAAGGGTTATCATAATAATAATACAAATACATGACACTCATATAGAGCTTTTCTAGAAACTCAAAGACGCTTTGACAGAGAGTAACACAAAAACGAAGAAAATATGTAACGAGACAAACAAAAACAGAAAAGGGGGGAGGGGGGGAGATGGTCAGTACTAGTAATAGTTTTTCGTCCACTGCACCTAAGAAGTCGTCTGCAGAGAAATGGTCGGCGTCCCACACTTGCAGGTTGAGTCGAGCGGGGATCTTGTACTCGGTCTCGTCCCAGGCGAACATGGACTCTTTTTTCGAGATGACGATCTTCTCCTCGGCCATGAGGTAGTCGATGGGGTAGACGAAGCGCCAGTTGAAGTTTCCCTCCCCGGTGATGGAGTGGTAGTGGACGTCTGTGTCCTGCTTGTCCTCCTGTTGCCCTTTCAACCAGCTGTCAGAGGGAAAAGAAGTAGGAGGGATTCACAATTTTACACAAAGCAAGCAGTGTTTTAATAGTTTAGTTGTTGTTTTTGTCAACCAATCTAATGACAGGGCTATTGTGGGAAAGACTTAACAATCTCATACATTTTTTGAGTTTTTCCCGTACTTTTTTCTCATGTATTGTGAGATTTTCGTCTCATACATTTTTGAGTTTTTCCTAATACATTTATGAATTTCTTCTCATACATTTTGAGATTTTCGTCTCATACATTTATGAATTTCTTCTCATACATTTTGAGATTTTCGTCTCATACATTTTTTTGTTTTTTCTCATACATTTTCAAATTTTTCCTCAACAAACAATCCTTTCATATTTGTTATTACCTACAATGGCCTTAATATGCTGTCCTACCAATCTAAATCATGACAAAATAATAGTTTTTAAGTGTATTGTGCTTTAGTCTTTAGTTAAAAATAAAAATGTAGAGACAGGAATGATTTTAAATAAAAGTCTCTGATTACCCTCGGACAAAGATGTCACTCGACTTCTCTCCGGTGAAGATATCATCGTCCTCCAGAACGACTTCATCTGTGTTCCAGACGATCACCCTCAGCTCAAACCTGGACACAAACAGAAATAACAGACAGGATATAAAATAAAACACTTATCAGTAAAACCTTAAAATGTCTTTAGATAAAAGCTCAAAAACTGTTGGAATTGTTCAGCACAGTTTGAACAAATGTATGTAAAAGTTTGGTTAGAGAACGTACTTCTTTGGTCTCCTGGGTGAGATATCGAGGGCAGGACCAGGTGCCGTCATATCTTTAGGGAATATGTCCACCCACATCTCAATCCTCCCCTAAAAACAATTTTGAACCACAAGGGGTGTACGGTGTTAAGGTAGGCAAACAAAACTTGAAAGCATACATTCATTTAGTTTAAAGATTAAAGCAAATTTGATTTATATAACCCAAAATCAACAAAAAATACCTTTTGTACAGATCAACTAACATGAATGTAAAAACAACATACTAAGATGACAAGATAGTCAATCCAATTGAAAAAAGGACATGTATTAAATAAATAAAAATAGATAATATATATAAAATAGATAAAATAAGTTTAAGTTTAAATGCATTAAATAAAATATATAAAATAAAAATATATATTTTTTTTTCAACAATATTTGTATTGAAGTTTTCAAATATAACGAACATTACACATACATAAAACGGTGAGTCTAGGTGGCAGATACAGTGTACAATCAGATGAATAGGCATGGAAATAAACACAGGTCCGTATAAAGATGATACAGGGATAACAAAGTACAGAATAGGACCCATTTATAACCGAAGATGGAAGAAGACAGACCTAGAAGTTTGTTTTATGTGTGAGTTAAAGAACGTATCCTGGTTAAAGATGAAGTAGAGTCATGGTTACACTGAACGACTCACCTGTTCGATGCCAGGTTTGTCGGGGTGCAGCAGCGGTCTGGTTTCCACGTGTTCTGGGACCAGTTTGCAGCCGACCTTTGGGATTTCCTCCCAGTGCTTCAACACGGTGAGAGCCAGATGTTCATCCGTCTGTCGCTTCAAACCTGACAAACATCAACAAATCAGGGTAAAAAAACAGGTTTAAAATCACGTTCTTTGATTTTTGAAGACAACACACTGATATTCCAAAGCAATTTAGATAAAGTGCGGAAGTTAAGTCCATATTTATATATTTTTGTATTGAGAGATTTCAGTGATTACAGGACAGGTGAAGACAAATACAAGGTCACATACAAATTAAAACAAAGAAATGACAAAATAATAAGGGTGACAAAAACCGACTGAATGATTCAACATGGGTATAGACTACTAAGTCTATGTGTGTGTGTGTGTGTGTGTGTGTGTCCTAGCATTACTATACTTGTGGGGACCTAAATCTGTTTACACAGTCACGTGTGGGGACTCGCCTCCCTTATGGGGACAAAATGGAGGTCCCCATGAGGGGAATCATTAATTTTAGGTTGAAGACTTGGTTAGGGTTAGGGTTAGGCATGTGTTGGTTATGGTTAAGGTTAGGATAAGTCTCCAGGAAATGCATGTAAGTCAATGTAATGTCCCCTGAAGTGATGTATACATGGTATGTGTGTGTGTGTGTGTGTGTGTATGTGTGTGTGTGTGTGTGTGTGTGTGTGTGTGTGTGTGTACAAGTAAAAGAGATAAATATATAAATAATAATAATAAAAAAAGATACAAAATAAATACTAAAGAGAATAATAATAAAATGGGTTATCAGTTTAATGAGTGAAACGATCATCTACCGTTCTCATCCTCTATCTCGGTGGGGGCCATGAACACTCGGTTCTCCACCTTCACGCGTCCCGTCGGGCCGTAGTGAGGTCCGTCCAGCTTCCCGTCCTTACAAAGCTTCGCCAGGATCTGAGTGGGTTTCATCGGGTCCCGCCACACGTTGTAACCATGGCTAGGGAAAAAAAATAAAACCAATCACATGATGTCATGATCTTGGTTTTTAGCTCATCTGGTTCATGTTTTGTTTGAAAAGTGTTCTTCCCCTATGTCTTGGTTAGTACACTAGATTCAAATAGATAAATTAAAAAAACATGATTTGTGCAAAGACCTGCGTCCATACAGCGTTGTGGCAAAGAAGGCTTTTGTCACATGTTAAAGACACTGGAACCCAATATATCATGCAATCATATATATCAATACATATGCACAATATATCGTATCCCAATACTTAGCATATCGTAGAATCGCATTACTAGCAGTAGTATCGTATCGTGGGGAGCCTGGTGATTCCCACCCCTACGAGTCATCCTGTTGCTTTACCTTTCCTGTATTTAAATAATTAACCCAATATTTCTCCACAATCTCCCCACACTGCTCCATAGAGTTTTTAGGTTTGCTTCTTACATGGCGTAGCTATTTGTGAGGCCACACGTTGCTCTGTGTTTGCTGTAGAATCGGTTCTCCAGGTCCAGTTTGGTTTCTCCGATCAGATCGTCGGTTCCCACCAGGTCCCAGTCGTAGATCGACACGGTGAGAGTGGAGTCCATCGGGAAGGTGGCCTCCACGTCAAAGGATCTAATCACAGGAGGAACACAGCATATGTCTGGTTTTAGTGCAGGTTCAAAACATGTTAAACAAAGTCCTAACTTAGGTCATACATGCACAATGGTTTATATAAGGTACATATAAATAAATAAGGGAGGGAGGTGATTGCGTAGAAATAAATTGGACATTCTCTGAGATTCAATTGGTAACTTTAAAAGAATAACAAATAAAGATCTAGGAGTTAAAACTTGAATATTCTCTGAGATTTTTGAGTCACAAATTCACTTTGTATTCTCTGAGAACATGCTTTTTTTCTTCTTGTAACGTCCCTTCTCTTTATTCAGCTTTTTGGTCCTGATTACCTCCTGCCCGTGACACAGATACTTCTATCAGAAATACAAATGTTGTACTTACTTTCCAAACAGAGGGTTGAGCTGTTTTGAGATGTAGTTCTCTTTGTCTTTGATCTCCGTCTTTCCCAGTTTGATTGCGATGTATGGATCGGCTTTCCCATTAATGTCGGCTGGATGCAGATCAGTTGCCTAACAAAACAAATGGACTAATATAAGTACACATAATAGACACATACTGTTTGGATTTCTGCATGTACTGTTTGGATTTCCTGCATGTACTGTATGATTGTCTGCATGTACTGCATGTACTGTATGGTTTTCTGCATGTACTGTATGATTTTCAGCATGTACTGTGTTTATAACTTACCCTGATGACGTAGATGCGGACTAGGATGTTGATGGGATCGTTGTGAGGAATATTCTGG
>CM062275.1:30259923-30277423 GCA_031216635.1 Dissostichus eleginoides
TTGTAGTTTGCGATGAGGGAGGATTGGACGCCCTTTCCGGCGCATTCGATGTCCACACGAGGCCGATCCACCTGAGCCAGGTTCACCCTCTTCAGGTCCCTCAAACCCCAGAACAGAACCTGAGGAACAGGATTTAATTTAGTTTACTGTCCTTACAATGCTGTTTTTAAACTATTCTGTCTGTTGGGAAAATCCTGAATGTCCTCTTCCAATATCAGAGTAACATGATAACAAAGGTATCCAACTGTAGCTGAGTACATGACAGGATGTCTGATTACCTAGAAGAGCATCAGGACTGTTTTAGGCATATGATAGCTATGTGATTAACATGATGATTCAGCCTCTATGGAGATAGACATATGACAAGCATGATCATTTCTGACGTGGAGCTAATCTGAAGTAAACATTGAATACTGCTTTCTATTCCTCCATCTTGTGACTGTGTAACTCCCTCTCTTGGATATCAGCATGTGAAGGACACTGTTCAGGAACTAGTTGATGCTCTGTATGTGATGACTACTTCCATTCTGGAGAGGATCACAAATACATGGATCCTGAGATTGAAGCTCAAGCCGGGGACCAGTGATATTTTTCTAACACTGTATCTCTTTATGCATGGTTTTTATGAATCTGTTATTCCATTATGTTTATTTATTGTGTTCCTTTCTTTTGTCTTCTTATGAAGTGTTAATGATGATGTAGAGCACTTTGAATTGCCTCTGTGTCTGAAAATGTGCTTTACAAATAAACGTACCTTACCTTATTGTCCTTTCTGTATGTACATGTATGGACCAATCAAACCAATAAATAAAAAGTCAATAGATTCATAAATAAAGCACATGTTCACCTCGATCCGGTACTTGCTGAGCACCGGTCTGATCCCCAGAGGAACCGGCAGGATGGGGCCTCGCTCCAGATCTGTGGGGCCGTCTATTGGAGGCAGGTCAGCCTTTCCATTGGGGCCAATCTAACAGAAGACACAAGATACACATATTAAATCATCATCTCAAGATCTGACAATTTAAGTATTTTTAAACCTCGCAAATACATGGTGACTAAATGAAGCTCAGCGCAAGTTCTTTCAGGAAGACTGGTATACATTCACTCCGCAGCTGCTTATAATCAGCTCATCATGGGCTTTCTGTTAACCTATTACATTTCACCTCATTCTCCAGCAGCCAATCATCGTGCTGCAGCCAAACTTTGAAATGGTTCTCCTCTCTCCTGCAGTCAGCTGTGATTTCAGGTTTCCATGCTGCCGCCCGCCTCCCCCCATCCCCTCCTTTCATCACATCCAGTGCCAGGAGAGCTAATCCAAAGACCTCATCACATCCCCTCTTCATCCCATCTCCTCATCAAATCCAGATCTTCAGCATCATCACCAGTGTCTAGACCCCGGGGGGTTCCCTATATGCTCACGGCTGCATTTCCCCCTTTAGATATACGATTTCAGGATCGGGGTCTAATCGCCAAAGACTTAACATGTATCATATGGCATGTGTCAATAAATGTTCTTTAAACAAATGAAGTCTCTCCTGATTGAACTGTACCACCACCCCGTTTGTAGACCTTGCGATAAATACTGTAACACCACTGTTGGGCAATAACACGACTATGTGCAATATATAATATATACTAGTACTGGTTGCTATTTAAATACTCAGACTATAACATCGCTGTCGAGAGATGCTATGTGCAATAAACACTTGTCCCTTTTGCTGTAACATTTCAAATGTCCCGGCTGTGGGAGAAATAAAGGTTTTCTGATATCTGTCTTTTGCTGTCAGGTTGCACATGTCCTCGCTGTCGGAGTATTTTTGATTCCTTATATCTTCCGCACTAACTAACCTGCAGCAGTTCGAAGGCGGCCAGCATCTCTCCGGCGGTGCAGTTCCCTCTGTAGATCTGGTAATACTCCAGCTGGGGGGGGAAGCGTGGAGGACCGTAATGTTCGTCCGCCATCTTCACCACGGGCTTTGCAAAAGTCCTGCCCATAAACTCGGCTTTACCCTGGAAACAGAACCATTAATTAACGTTTGATCCTTAAGACATTAAATGTGGTTTGAATATTTGAAAGAATGGTCTTTTTAGCCTACCATTTTCAATGTGTCGATATTACAATGCAACTACTTGTAGTTAATTTGTCCTATTAGAGGAGAGAAACATGGCTGATATGCACATGTTTCCAGGCAGACTAGATAAAAACCATTGAAGATCAAAAAGAAAATAAACAAAAATAACCAGTAAACTGCAAAACAGACACATATAACGTATAAAGATGACTTAATATGAAATGAAAACATCTCTCTTGCAGTTAGTGGTTATTAAGAGTCCAAATGCTGCGTTACAAATCACAAAATATCACTTTTAAAGGAATGCAACAGGTCTAAGTTTATTCCTCCTAATGGACGTTTCTTATTCCTCTTGCATGCCTTTTTTAATACAATCTACAACAGGACATCAAGCCATCACGATCCACACTCTACTTATCCAGAGGGCCATCCAAAACAATGGTGTTATTGACAGGAGCAAATATAAAATTGTCAGTCAGCAAAGTCATTCTTTCAAATATCATTCATATCAGAGTGGAAACACATTACTTGAGGTCATATTCAACATATTAGACTCATTAAATGCTAGTGTTACATTTCAAGTGAAAAACAGACTCTATCTGGTAATTGGAGCTGTGCACATTAATACAAATGTTAGTATTATTTAGGACAACCCTCACCACTGTGTCTTGGTCGTAGATTTCGATAACGATGATTGGAGGGTCGTCTCTCAGCTCTGTTGCCTCTCCGAATAACTCCACGTTCTCAAACACCATCAGCTGGTCCCACGTGGGGCAAAGAGTCTCTGCCAGCACCTGGGAGCAACGTTTAATATTCAGGATGTGCTATTTAATAAATCATATCTTCAGAGGTGGGAAGGAGTGGAGTAGAAATACTTCGTTACTGTACTTAAGTACATGTTTCTGGTATCAGTACTTTACTCCACTACTTGTTTTTCTGACGACTTTTTACTTTGACTTCTTACATTTCGAACACAAATACCTGAACTTTCTACTTCTTACATGTTGAACACAAATACCTGTACTTTCTAATTCTTACATTTTCCAAACAGGCTGGTTCCTTTAGTTTGAATGTGTGTTTGGTGGCGTGATCATTATTATTTAGAGTCATTGCGTGCCTATTGATTTGAACACGATCCGTGTATCCATCATTTCCTGGTCTTCTCTAAAGAAGAGGGACCAATGAAAACGTTGTCATGTTGCCGTTGTTCAGCATGGAAACATTCATTAGCTAACAATGACATTATTGTTCTATTAATATAAAGGGAGGTCAGGTACTCTTTAAAACAGCTGGTAGTTATGGGTACTTTTTACTGAAGTACATTTCCAAGCCTCTTTACTTTTACTTGAATAAAGAAGTTTAGTCAGTACTTCTACTTTTACCATTTTTAAACACGAGTATCTGTACTTCTACTCGAATAAAGGATGTGTGTACTTTTGCCATCTCTGCATATCTTGCAGCTGACGTTTCTATCGAAGCTCTTTGAGTTCCTCACCTCAGTGACCTGGCTCTGCGTGGAGAAGAAAACTCGAGCGAAGGGGTCGGAGAGCCCCGTGCTGTCGGCAGCAAACAGACTGCGAGCCTGGTACATGTGCACCCTCAGCTGGAAGATCTGCTTCACTGGGAGGAAATAACACCTTTATTCATATAGAACATTTCAAAACGAGGCAATTAAACGTCTGTCATATTAGCTTTTATCTGTACCGATTGATGTGCTGTTAATGGGCTTGTATTAAAGTGCTTTAATATGTGCTGTAATTGAGCTCATGTGTTTTCCTGTGCTTTTATGCTCTTGTGTGTTTTATTGTAATGCCATAAATCTGCCAGGGCCTGCAGAAACAATTTGCATGTATGGCTAAATCTGGAACATTTACATGATAGCCTGTGCATCGTCCCTTTTTTAATAAATAAATACAAAAACCTTTTTTAATTATTTAATTTAAAGGTCCCATGTCATGGCCATTTCTACTGATCATAATTCCATTGCTGAGGTCTACTAGAATAGATTTATATTGTGCAATGTTCCAAACTCACATTGGTTTCTCATACAGCATCTCTGTATAGTATGTGTATTCACTCTCTGTCCTAAACGGCTTGTTGGAGCTCCTGCCCCCCCCCTCCCTGTGAGCCCAGTGGCCGTCTGCGAGACAGCGAGACACAGCGAAACCCAGCCCGAAATACACACACACCCGCAGCCTGGCTGGGAGTTTGTGTGTGTGCCCAGGCTGAGTACCGCGGTGTCCCGCTCCTCGCAGCAGCGAGCCTCGCAACGTCCCGCCGAGTGTGTGTGTGTGAGGAAGTCCACGGATTGGTCCAAATGTAACGGCTCCGCGGACGTAACGTAGCTATTCCTGAAATACGTCACTATACCCAAGTAAACAATGGAAAAAGAGAAATGTCCAACGAGGTGTTCTGGGGCAGCATAGACAGGTCTTTTCTGTATTAGAGTTTGACTCCCTACAGGGTGTACTTTGAGGGTTTGTGACTCTGCAGACCGTTTACATGCATAAAAACCTTCATAACACACAAGGGGACGGCTAATAACCAGAAAAGCATGACATGGGACCTTTAAAGTTATTGCTCTGTTTATGAACTGGGTACTGAGTTAGTATTGTTTCTATTTATGGTTGAATTATTGGTGTGTGAAGCCCTTTGTGGTGTGAAAAGTTATACATGAATAAAGGTAGGTTTGATTGATTGACATGTTAATGAATTAGAATACATAGTGAGTAGTCTGTTGGTCTTACTCATGTAGGTGAGGCTGATGGGCGGGGAGCAGGGCATGCCGGGTCCTTTGGAGAGTTTGTTCTCCTCGAACCCGTTGGGCAGGCCGTTCAGGTAATCTTTTCTCTGTTTGGTCAGACCGAGCCACAGGTAGATCTCGATCTTCGACTGCACCGTCCAGCCAGCCGGGCCAAAACCCTTCTTACCCGGGATCTACCGTGTGGGAGGACAAAGTAAGTAAGGAAGTAACATTTATATATAAAGCGCTTTTTCACAGTCACAAAGTGCTTAAAAACATTAAAACATCATATGAATAAAGAAGTGCTAAAAACACAATACAAAGTGAGATACACAATAAAACACAATAAAAACATAGAATCAAAGCACACGAGTTACCCAAACAGGAATGACATTTAAAAGAACATAAACATAAAGAACATTTTAACCTTTAGTTTACGTCAATGTTTATTTATTAGTTGATATATATTTAGTTTTATTAAGTAATCATAATCTGTAATTCGAAATTAAAGCTATCAGATAAATGTGGTGGAGAAAAACTGCAAAACTGGCTTCTATTGGAATTTTTAAAAGTAAATTAAAGACCTATCTTTTTAATTTGGCTTATCCTTTTTAGTAGTATCACTTTACAGGTTTTAATGTTTTAACATATTTTAATTAGGGTCCTCATTTGTTATTGTGATTTGTTGTCATACTCTGTAAAGCACTTTGGGCTGCGTCAAAGGAAAGGTGCTGTATAAATAAAGTGTATTAGTAGTAGAAGTAGAAGTATAAAGTACAAAAAATATGAAAATACTCAGCTCAAGTACACGTCAAAACCGTACAGTACTTCATTACATCCCGTGAACACTGTGAAACACCTGAACGTTTTGAAAGAACATCCATCTGTTTGCAACTTATATATATCAATATTCCAATGACTTGTATATAATTCCTTACATTTATTATAGCGCTTTTCCAGATGCTCAAAGTGCTTTACAAATACACATTACACATTACACATTACACACATGTAACGGTCATGTACTGTGGACAGTACCCACAGGAGCAAATTCAGGTGAAGTCTCTGGCCCAAGGACACAACGGCCTGATGCAGTGGCGGCGGGGGCGGGTTTTGAACTGGAGTTCCCCAACGCCACCCTTGATCTGATGATCAACACACAGCCCACTGCGCCACTCCGTCCCGTTGGCGCAGTGGGCTGTAATAGTGTAGACTATTCTGCACTATTTCTACTATATTCTATTTTATTTACTTGCAGTATTTATCTGTTTTATTGTGTTGCTCTGTTGGAGGAGCCTGTGACCTGAGATGTCCATTGTCATATCTACACTGTAGCTATGTTGAACTGACAATTAAAGCCTTGAATCTTGAATCTTGAATCTTGAAACTCACCCTCAGGAAGATGGTTTTGACTTTCCCGCAGTCCTTCCCTGTCTCCTCCTCCACGCCGGAGTACAGGATGTCTTTGGAGGGGACGCGGGCGTAAGCGATGCGTTTTCCATTACTGATCATCCAGATGAAGACATCAGGAACGCTGTGCTGAGGCTGCAAGGAGGAGACACATTGAACTGGGATATAACACAACATAACTAAAATAAAACTGTGCATTTCAAATAGAAATCTTATTCAGACGATGCAATTATACACACACCATCATACAGCATATTTTTCAGCGTTTATATTATTTACTTTAAGTTATATATTGTAGCGTAGCAGACTCAATGAACATAACTTACAATTTTCAGTGATTAAACACAAGCTTAAGTTCCTTTTTGGGTTGTTTTACCTTTACACTGACCAAGCAACATGGAAACAGCATTTATATACTGCACTTGTATATTTACATATTTCATAGTTTAATCTTTGCATATTTTATTATTGTTTTTTATTGAATAACAATGTAATAATGTTTATGAATTTCTATTAAGAATGTACATTATTCAACAAACAAAATAATGTGGAAATTGGCTTTTTGGATCTTACTTCATCTGCCAGGAAACGCAGCTTTGTGAGGAAGTTCTGAGCCAGTTTGATTTTGTCTCTCACGGTGCTCTTCTTCACCTGAGTCCTCATCGTTTTAGCTTGCTGACCGATGCCCTCCTAAAACACAGAGACAGCCCAGCGATTAGCAAGAGGGTGAACATATAAACTCTCAAGAAGTAAAACATACTGTATCTCCTCTGTGGTTTCCATACCGTCTCTGCCATGCACAGCTTCAGTCTCTCTCGGTCCAGTTTGGTTCTGCCGGACTGATTCTGGTCCTTGTTTGCCAGCGCGAGAAACTGACTGAAAGAATAACAGCTCAGTCAGTTTTAAAGTCTACTTATACTGTAGAGAGGTGCAGGAATGAGTCCTAAAACCTGGAAATGTGTTGGCATTTTACCACCCTCAAAGGTTAACACAAGCTGAAGAGATTTTTATTCTACGACATGTAATACGTCAGTAAATGCCCCACTGGTGAATTAAAAAACTGTGGTTGCTAACAAGTGTCTTAATGAGATGACTAAACGTCATCACGCTCAATATTAGCCGCCTTTAGCTTAGCGGTGGTGACGTGAAGTCATGTGACCGTGCTGTAGTTCCTTTATAGCCCAACATTAGCCACCTTTAGCTTAGCGGTGGTGACGTGAAGTCATGTGACCGTGCTGTAGTTCCTTTATAGCCCAACATTAGCCGCCTTTAGCTTAGCGGTGGTGACGTGAAGTCATGTGACCGTGCTGTAGTTCCTTTATAGCCCAACATTAGCCGCCTTTAGCTTAGCGGTGGTGACGTGAAGTCATGTGACCGTGCTGTAGTTCCTTTATAATCCAACATTAGCCGCCTTTAGTTTAGCGGTGGTGACGTGAAGTCATGTGACCGTGCTGTAGTTCCTTTATAGCCCAACATTAGCCGCCTTTAGCTTAGCGGTGGTGACGTGAAGTCATGTGACCGTGCTGTAGTTCCTTTATAGCCCAACATTAGCCGCCTTTAGCTTAGCGGTGGTGACGTGAAGTCATGTGACCGTGCTGTAGTTCCTTTATAATCCAACATTAGCCACCTTTAGCTTAGCGGTGGTGACGTGAAGTCATGTGACCGTGCTGTAGTTCCATTATAGCCCAACATTAGCCACCTTTAGCTTAGCGGTGGAGACGTGAAGTCATGTGACCGTGCTGTAGTTCCTTTATAGCCCAACATTAGCCACCTTTAGCTTAGCGGTGGTGACGTGAAGTCATGTGACCGTGCTGTAGTTCCTTTATAGCCCAACATTAGCTACCTTTAGCTTAGCGGTGGTGACGTGAAGTCATGTGACCGTGCTGTAGTTCCTTTATAGCCCAACATTAGCCACCTTTAGCTTAGCGGTGGTGACGTGAAGTCATGTGACCATGCTGTAGTTACTTTATAGCCCAACATTAGCCGCCTTTAGCTTAGCGGTGGTGACGTGAAGTCATGTGACCGTGCTGTAGTTCCTTTATAGCCCAACATTAGCCGCCTTTAGCTTAGCGGTGGTGACTTGAAGTCATGTGACCGTGCTGTAGTTCCTTTATAGCCCAACATTAGCCACCTTTAGCTTAGCGGTGGTGACGTGAAGTCATGTGACCGTGCTGTAGTTCCTTTATAGCCCAACATTAGCTTTTTACTTCAAAAATCATAAAGTGGTGTTTATGTCTATGTTTTACTTCAAGGAATTTTCATTAGGATCACTGTTGATGTTTTATCTTGTTCTCTATTTATTTGAATATTGTTATTATGTTTTCTTTTTGTTCTGTAAAGCACTTTGGGCTGCTTTGTGCATGAAAGGTGCTATACAAATAAAGTTAATTTGTATTATTATTTTTATTATTATTATTATTATATGTGGAGATTATCCTCCTGAACAAAATGTGTAAGTATCATAGACGTTTGTTTGAAACAGATTATTTTCTGACATAATCCTTAATCCAATGGAAAAATCACATTACTTTTTGTCGATGGACTCCTTGAGATGCTAACTATTTTTACAGACCTGCAGCCCTGGCTGAGTTCCTCGAGGACTCCTCTCAGTCTGCGCTCAGGATATGTCTTCTCCGTCTTGATGATCTCCTGCACGTCGTTCAGTCCGTCCTCCTGTAGCAGCAGCAGAAGATGTTTGGGCTCCATCAGCAGAAACTGTAATAACACACACATTAATACTAACTTATGGGTAAAGTGTTTGACTTGCCAGTTTGTCTGCAACGTTGTCGATGATGTTGGCGTTGTACAGCCTCCTCCTCTGGTCCTGCCACCAGCTCTTGATGTAGATGCACGGCTTCCTCTCAAAATACGGCAGGTGGAAGTAGTTCCTGAGGATGCAAATAACAACTTATGCATCAGTTTTTCTTCTTTTTCAGCAGTATTTGTTCAATATATACCTGGCTGCTACATCTTCAGAGCTGGTACAGGATGTGTATTTTGTCAATTGTGTAATTTTTCAATTTTTTTATGCATGCTTCTTAGTTAACATTAAGCTGTCTTTGGCTGTTTTCTGCTGTAACAAATCTAAATGTCCCCTCTGTGGGACTAATAAAGGTATTCTGATTCTGTAGGGAAAATAGTGAATGTCCTCTTCCAATATGAGAGTAACATGATAACAAAGGTATCCCAACTGTAGCTGTGTACATGACAGGATGTATGATGACCTAGAAGAGCATCAGGACTGTTTTAGGCAGATGATAGCTATGTGATTAACATGATGATTCAGCCTCTATGGAGATAGACATATGACAAGCATGATCATTTCTGACGTGGAGCTAATCTGAACTAAACATTGAATACTGCTTTCTATTCCTCCATCTTGTGACTGTGTAACTCCCTCTCTTGGATATCAGCATGTGAAGGACACTGTTCAGGAACTAGTTGATGCTCTGTATGTGATGACTACTTCCATTCTTGAGAGGATCAGAAATACATGGATCCTGAGATTGAAGCTCAAGCCGGGGACGAGTGATTATAAACAATTTTAAGTATTAAGAAAAAGACAGAATTTTGAGTTTTTGAGAAAAAGTCAGAATTTAGAGAAAAAGTAAGAATTTTGAGTTTTTGAGAAAAAGTAAGAATTTTGACAAAAAGTCAGAATTTTGAGAAAAACTCAGAATTTTGAGAAAAAATCTGAATTTTGAGGAAAAAATCTGAATTTTTAGTTTTTGAGGAAAAAGTAAGAATTTTTAGATTTTGAGGAAAAAGTAAGAATTTGGAGATTTTGAGAAAAAGTCAGTATTTAGTACATGACAGGATGTATGATTACCTAGAAGAACTGGTATTCCTCCATCTTGTGACTGTGTAACTCCCTCTCTTGTATATCAGCATGTGAAGGACACTGTTCAGGAACTAGTTGATGCTCTGTATGTGATGACTACTTCCATTCTTGAGAGGATCATAAATACATGGATCCTGAGATTGAAGCTCAGGCCGGTGACGAGTGAGATTTTTCTAGCAGATTCTGATTCTGATAAATCTCTCTCTAAACTTCAGTTGTTGTCACTTTATTTAAGATGTTGTTGTTCTGACCGGTCGGTGATGACGGGCTTCATGGGAGGAGTCGTCGCCACAGAGGTCAGATCTCCGTCGTCGTCCATCTCCTCGTCACTGGAGTTATGGATCAGGTCGGTTTCCTCCTCCTCTCCGTCTCCTCCACCCTTCTTCCCCTTCTTCGGCCTGGCCAACCCATCGATCTCGTTTCCATAGTAACCTGACACACAGCAGCACTTCGTTAGTGGTCACATCCTTAAATTGTTCCTATCATTTTGTATACATATTTTTATATATATTTGTATTTTTGTATTCGGGATTGTGTGAAACGGTATTTCGATCTCTCTGTCTCTACACACAAACTGAAAGATTGACAATAAAGTTGACTTTGACTTTGAAATGTGTTGCAGCTTCAACTCCTGATGACATCTTGGTCTCAAAAAACGATTGTCTTTAATATGAAACTACAGCTACAAAACCTTTTTCATATTTTTCTTGAATGCTAACTGAACTGTATACTAACTTGTGCAATGATTGTCATATTTCTGTTTTTGTACATTATTTTAAATTTTGATAGATGTTTTTATTTATGCATTTATTACGGTTATATATTGTAGGACGCTGCAAATATTTTCACATGCTTTTCCTCATCTCAATCTTTACCATCAACTCCTCTATTAACTATTCCAAATATAATGAGTGACTATATTATTAACTGAGCATCTAAAGTATATGATGAGACTGAAAAAGGGACAGAGTAAGACATTGAGTGAAACAAAAAATGGAGGGTACCTATAGTGAGCTCAAAGTTGATCGGCTTATCTCCGATCTTCCTGTCGATCATCGTGGCCTCCAGGAAAGACCCGAAGAGGAAAAACTCCTCAACCTTCCCGGTAGCGGTCTGTGAAATACAGAAACAGAAAACAATCGTGAAAATGTGGGTAAATTCCTCACAAATCACATACTTATGTTCACACGTTCTGCGGTTTTGAGCGCCTTAATACGTCGGAGGTCAAGGGGTAGAAGTGTGCCGGGGTGAGTTTGGAAGTGGGCCGTTGATTGTGGACAGTTTTACGCTCAATCTTGGCTACAACACTCGTGAATCCTTCAAAAAATCTCTCAAAACTCACTTATTCACTGTATTATTACGTAGCGGGAGTTACAGGACCGATTGAGGATGCTCCGTAAACTGTAGCACTGTACAAATAAAAGTAATACCTGTGGGTTTGAAAATAATACATTTTTATAGGGCTAATTGAGCATTGTGTAATAATTTGGAGTCTCACACATCCATCGTCACTTTTGCGGAGGGCACAGCAGATGAGTGCGAATTGAGACAACACGCTACAGGGTTTAAAATTCCCCCACTACAAGTAAGAAACTATACAGGACATTTTGTGACGGCATTTCCACTTTCATGCCATATAAAGTAACATAGTGGTCCTGTAATAGAAGCTGTCAGACAGTGAGAACTGAATCCCTGAGGACTTTAGGATCCCACTGCTCTCAAAGGAATTCTCTGCATTGTCCACCAACAGAAAGAAGCCCCTTTAACACAAACTGTGTGTTAATAATGCAGCAGGTGGGCTCAATTAGGACGATCAATTATTCACAGCAACAATTGTCCACCACAACCCCCCCCCCCCCCCCACCTCTGAGATGTTGGACACCCCCTCCAGCTGCACGTCTGTGGAGCTGGTGATTTCGGGGGAGGAGGGGTCCAGGATCTCGACCCCCAGGCTGACGAGGAGTCGCGCCCTGAAGGACACGCCCTCCCCCAGACCCTCGTTCAGCTCCTGGTACTCGTCCATCAGGCTGTAGGTGCGGGTGGAGCCGTACATGTTCACCCAGGCCGGGCCCAGCGTGGGGAGGAAGCCTGGGAGACGAAGAATAGACAAGTCACAGCTGGTAACCACTTTCACCTGTTCTGGGAATGTCCATCCATAATCCCTCTTTCGAATCAGGTCCACAAGTATATGGTAAAAATACTAACTTACTGAATCGATGTACCTGGGGAAAGTAGACTTCGATATAATGGATAATGACAATAAGTACATTTTTAACATTTTAAGGATGGCAACCAAAAAATCTATAACGAGGAAGTGTATGAGCTGAGAGGTTCCGACGGAGGGAGAGTGGATGGACGTGATTCATGAGATATATGTAATGGAAACGTTGACATATGCACTGAGACTACAGAGTGAAAAGTTTGAGAAGAGGTGGATGGCGGGATTTGGTGAGGCCCACAAGGCCAGATTTTGTTTAGCTTAAAAGAGGAGGATTGCTGAATGTTAAAGAGTTGTTGCCTGCGAGCAAG
Source organism: Dissostichus eleginoides (assembly GCA_031216635.1). Classification (NCBI taxonomy): domain Eukaryota; kingdom Metazoa; phylum Chordata; class Actinopteri; order Perciformes; family Nototheniidae; genus Dissostichus; species Dissostichus eleginoides. The sequence continues at coordinate 30,272,519 of CM062275.1, forward strand.
AGATCAATAGCCCTGATGTGATGTCTTTTGTGTTCTTATTTTTGTTTATGCATAAGTCTGTTTGTATTTCTGCGATAGTTGTTCCTATGTTTGTTAACCTGTTAAGAAAGGAAAATAAAAAGATAATGACACAGCTGGACTACGACATAAATAGAGACTGTAATATCACTGATGTGCCTTTAGATGTAGAAAATGTTGTACAATTTACATTTTTGTTTGTGCCACAGTGACGCGTCCTAAAACCCGGAAGTAAGCTTGAAATAAGGTCTGTGGTTGACACACATTTAAGAGACGGATCACGTTTTGTTCAGGCAGATAATCTCCACGTCTACCCTACTTTTCTAATCGATAGATTTATGATCGATAGATCCTTAATGTCAGTTTATTGTTTATGTACTTGATATTGCTGTGATCCTTTTAAAACACTTTTCTTTCTATGAATGTGTACTTTTATTAACACATGCATATCTCTACATTAAGCTATTAAGCATTGTTGTATAGTGAGGTATTGCCTCTCCTTAAAGGTGGGGTAGGTCATTCACTTCAGAAACACTTGTTGTTATATTCCATGGAATGCTCTTAACATCCCGATAGCAATGAATATATTAAATGCTTTGACAATAAATATATAAAAACATGTCATCTGTGGAAGCCGTGGCGCTGTAAAAAGCACGACCAATCATCTGAGCCGGCCCGGCTAAAGTAACTGGATGGCCTACCTGCCTGTCAGCCTTCCATCTGTGCACAAACTTATCTCGTGCCCTCATTGGTCATGTGCGCGTTCGTGTGTGTTGGAGGAGGGGCTATGTGAGGAAGTCTGAAGGAAGGGGCAGATTTTTTTCGGCTGCGTACTTTCAGATTCTAGCGCACTCGAGCTGCTTTCTCCTTTCTTACCTACCCTACCTTTAATGCTTCTCAAGTCACTTTATTTTTTATGTACTTGATATTGTTGTGACCCTTTTAAAACACTTTTCTTTCTATGGATGTGTACTTTTATTAACACATGCGTACCTCTAAATGTAGCTATTAAGCCATTCATTTTGTATTTGTCTTTCTTATCTGCACTGTCCCCTTTGCTGTGACATCGTAAATTGAAATGTGATATAAATAAGAATACAATCATTTGGAGAAAGAAGTAATTCAAGTAAATTCAAGATAAAGCAGAAAGGGAAAGAAAGACATCAAACTGGTGTGATCTGTAGGATTAGTTTGGCATTAATAATATCTCTCTTTATACATACATTATTTAAAAGCTTATATTAATATTTGGCATCAGGATTGATCTAAGAGATGTTGAATATATGTTATTTACACTTTACGGTTGTTTTTGTTTGCAGAGCTGATTGCTGTTCCTTAAAAAAAGTCATGTTAAGGGATCCAACCGTTGCAATATGTTTAATGTTCTGCTTTGTTGGCAGACCACATCATTTCTGTTGAACATGTATTGAGTAAATCCCAATCACTGAGGACTTGTAGAAACATTTTTTAAATATAAAATATTACTCCACCTTTGTCTCCATCGTTGGAAATATTCCTCAGGTCCAGGAAGTGCGTTCCTATCGCGACATCGTTCACTTTGTCCGAGTCGCGGATCTGGATCTTCATGCGCTTGCAGAGCGGAGGAAACATCTCGGTGAAAACGATCTGCTCGTTCCAGATCGGCTCGTAGCAGCTCTTCTGCACTGAGGTTTTCCCCTGGAGACACACGTTGGATGTATTAATGTATGAACTCAGAGAGACTGAGATAAAACAGACAGAAACACAGAGGGGAACCAGTTCTATCACCAAAAGAAACAGGTTGCTTGGTCTAACTACCACAATATTGTAATGTATTGTTTGTTTTACTGTTACAGAGCGGTGCAGGGATGACGTATTGACCCGGAAGTCAGCTGCTGGTTCCCTCGACAAAAAAGCAACGGGATTTCTCCATAGGATTTTGGAAAATAGCTGGAAATAAGATCTGTGGAAAACGAACCTGTTTGATAAATGTACGTTTTGTTCAGCCGGATAATCTCCACATGTCTACCCTACTTTTATCATTTTCGAATCATAAATCTAATGGCCAGAAGCAAAATGCTAACATTATGCTATGAAGGAACTACAGCCGAGTAGAGCAGCACGACTTCAACGTCACGCCAACTTAAGATCCATATTCAAACATACAGATTCTAAATGGTACGAGTTGAAGCGTTTGTTTGAACAGTTTGCAGGAGGCAGGTACTTGCTTTCAAGCAGAACAGGGCAAACAAACTTAGAGGAGTGTTTAGGTGTTCGGCGTAATGACGTACAACGGCCTCCACAACTTCTGTAGTCCTATTCAGCCACTTGGTAACAACCATCGTTTTTCAGACACGTCAACTCTTCAGAAATCACCAGTGGGGTCACTGCTGATGGATTTAATGTCGTAGAACAAAACGTGATCCGTCTCTTCAATGTGTCTCAACCACAGACCTTATTTTCAGATATTTTCCTAAATGCTATGGAGAAATCCCATTGGCTCTGAGACGAGGGAACAGGAAGTGGTGAAATGCTGACTCACTTCTGGGATTTAGGACTCATCACTGCACCACTCTATTACACCTGCAGGATTGTCCCTCACTATGTCAATGATGACTCGGCTACGAAACATCCCTTCTGTCATTGTATTAAGTTCATGAACATTGTATAAGATGCACATCAGAAAAAAAGTATACTGTTCCCTTATTGCAAATGTCTACTACTCCCTGGAACTGCAAGTCTATTTCATTGCAACTGTTGAAATGTCCTCAACTGTCTTCTAAATAAAGAATTGAATGGTGTTTTGAGTCCTTACGATACTCACTTTCTGCCCAGCAAACAGCACTTGGACATAAGGATCCACCAGGTCCTTGTTTTCTCCGATGAAGGCCTTCTTCACGTTGGCCATGATGCTGGTGTTCATCCGGGGGAGACCCTCGGCGCGGTAGATCTTCAGGTAATAACGAGCCCACTGTCGCTCCGCAGGAACCCCCTCTGGTATCAGGAGATTGCTGAGAGGAGAATGGGACGTGATGAATAAAAAACACAAAGTAATAAGAAACAAGGTGCATCTGAAATGGAAAGAAAAACGACTTAAATGAGAGTAATCCTAATTAAATGTAACTGTTAACAAAGTTGTATCCTGGGAATGACATATACATGTATGTGTGATAACAGATGTATCTTAGGAAGGGGTTTATGACAATACAGGAAAGACAGGGGGAAAGGAAGACATTTGCTCTGGGGGGTATCTGCAACACCCAGCTGTTCTTTGTAGGGTGTGAGTTTAGCTTATTGTGAAATGTTGTTGTGTTGTCATGTAAATTATCTTTGGTGTCTTCCTATAACAGAGTCTGTCACACTCAGAACAGGACGCACTCTGAAGGAGTCGTCATGCTTGCAAGCATTACAAAGAAAATATCCTAAAAGACTTTATATCAATATTGTGTTTCTTTGCATATTTGCCTCGTCCTTTTCTCTAGACAGCAGCTGATTTTAAGTTTGCTACGACACACGATAAAGACTGAGTTACCCCTCGATGTCGTCCTCATCCGACTCGTTGACCTTGTGTGGAGTTTTGATGGTGTCTCCTTTGGCCACGACTGTAACGTCACACTTGATGTAGCCTTTGCACCCCGCTGAGATGTCCTCAGGGTCGGACAACAGCGCCCACTTGTGGTAGAACTGATGCTCTGCAGGGTAAAAGACAAAAACACATTCATTTAAAGGTCCCCTATTATACTGTTTCTCATCAATATATCACAGGTCTCAGATATATACAGAGCCTGTCTCTGATTGGCTGAAACACCAAACAGATCATTGCAGCATCCCATAATCCCCTCTGTTTCAGCCCTGTTTCCAAAGTGCTGATTCTCTGTCTGTTACTTTAGATGAAAATAAGGAGCCCCTCCCCACGCCCCTCTGAGAGAGATTTGGTTACAAAGAACTCAATGGTGCTCTAGGAGAAGATTCAGGTGGTAAGGTGGGGGGGGGGGGTTACCTTGGTTGCTGATTGGCTAATGGTTACACAAGCCAAAACATCGTTATGACATCATAAAGTGGCCAAAATCTGATCAGCTCATTTTCAGACAGGTTTTTGAATCAGGACAAAAAGAGAGAGAATCTTTGTTCCTGAAACTTTCAGAGTCTCTTTACACAGAGGGGACACATGTTGATGTAGAAGAGACATGAAGAAGAGGGGACACATGTTGATGTAGAAGAGACATGAAGAAGAGGGGACACATGTTGATGTAGAAAAGACATGAAGAAGAGGGGACACATGTTGATGTAGAAGAGACATGAAGAAGAGGGGACACATGTTGATGTAGAAGAGACATGGAGAAGAGGGGACACATGTTGATGTAGAAGAGACATGAAGAAGAGGGGACACATGTTGATGTAGAAGAGACATGAAGAAGAGGGGACACATGTTGATGTACAAAAGACATGAAGAAGAGGGGACACATGTTGATGTAGAAGAGACATGAAGAAGAGGGGACATATGTTGATGTAGAAGAGACATGAAGAAGAGGGGACACATGTTGATGTAGAAGAGACATGAAGAAGAGGGGACACATGTTGATGTAGAAGAGACATGAAGAAGAGGGGACACATGGTGATTTAGAAGAGACACGGAGAAGAGGGGACACATGCTGATGTAGAAGAGACATGAAGAAGAGGGGACACATGGTGATGTAGAAGAGACATGAAGAAGAGGATTTTGCATAATAGGTGACCTTTAAATACAATTATGGTGACTTTAAGATAAGAAAAACTGATTTTGATGTGGGTTTTTTATACCAGGATTGGAGTAGATTGTGCCAACATCCAGCTTAAAAGATCCGACCAGCGTCCCACTGCGCAGAAGATTTTTGGAGTGGATCACCTGAGGGTTAGAAAGTAAATAAT
>CM062275.1:30284005-30299005 GCA_031216635.1 Dissostichus eleginoides
GGGCCTATGGGGATCTTCCATTTAAAGTGATGTTTAAAACTCAGTTAATGCTCATTCACTGGCGCTTCTAGAAACAACAACCAACATAATTATTACATTCAAATGAAGTACATTATTCAAGTTTACATTAACTTTGGAAAATAACACGGGAGAAATGAGCGGAAGCGCTCTCTCTCCCTCTCTCCCCCTCTCTCTCGCTCTCTTTTCCTCTCTCCCCCTCTCTCTCTCTCCTGACAGCCCGTCAGTATCTCATGCAGCTCACTGATCCAGTAATGAGTGATCCGACAGTGAAGAATAAATATATGTATAACTAGTTTAGCTTGTTCCAGAGGTAGATAAAATAGCTAAGTGTGTTAGGTCTAACTCTTAGTGTGTGTGTTGCTCCGCTCACCGGTCCGTCACAGCGGGCGGAGCTGCAGGATTTCTGCTTCACACACGTTGCATTCCGCTATTTTACTGTCTTTTTCGGACACCTTAAAATACTGCCAGACTGGTGAAGCCATTTTGGCGAGCTTGTTTTGCCGCGCACAGAGAAAAGTGTCATGTATTTTTACGTCATGTGATCGGCTCTCACGATCGGCCTTTATAGAGAGCACCGATCGATCGGCAGAGTGAGTATCGGCCGATATCGATCGGCGGCCAATCGAACGGAGCATCCCTAACTTACATGATGCCGGATTTAACAAACACATTTAAATAATTGGTTTAAACAGCATAATAATAAGGACGATCCTCCGTTCTGTGATTCTCCAGAACACACAGATGGCCAGTCCGCCCCTGTGTAGCATGTTATTTCGATGAGAGATGAGCAGATCGCCACTGGGCTTTCAACTAAGACACAGCCACGCAAAAACTGCAGCATTTGTACAGCTCCTTATGGGTACTGCAATTTGTGAAGTGCTTTCCTCTGTGGTGAAAGTCGCCTTGAGTTAAGAGAGCGGGGCTGCGTTGCGTGCATGGCTTCCTCCTGCAGGTAACGGGGAGACGCGCTCTGGCGGCGGTCTCGTTCAGGATCCGAAAATATTTTTTTTATATTTTGCACACTTATTCCACTTATTCCTAGTGTGCCACTGGTTACGGTGCCGCGTGCCAATGGTGGCACGCGTGCCAGGGGTTGCCGACCCTTGCACTAGGGTCTTGTCAAAGGAGTTGCATTGTGGGAAAGAAGGGGTCAGTTTTGTTAAATGTCTGTTATTATGGTGAGTCGTCATAAAAGGGCTGTTGCACATGCTTAAGTAGTTGGTTAGAGGAGGAGGAAGAAAGGCGGCTAAACACTCAGATTTCATTGCAAAAGCCCTACGAAAAATGAGAGCAGCAGTTTGTGTTCTTGTCAAGGTCACAGGAGCTGAATGTGGAGATCCTGAGGGAACACCACTGTGTGTGTGTGTGTGTGTGTGTGTCTGTGTGTGTTTGCTGTTACATGGCTCAATGTTTTTCTATGCATTTTAGCTATTTTCCTGTGTGTGTGTGCGTGTGTGTGTGTGTGCGTGTTTGTGTGTGCGTGTGAGAGTGTGTGTGTGTGCGTGTGTGTGTGTGTGCGTGTGTGTGTGTGTGTGTATGTGTGTGCGTGTGTGTGTGTGTGTGTGTGTGCGCCCTTTGTCTTTGTCTACATTGAAAGCCTTGTAGCTGCAGCCATGCATTACAATCACTGTTCAATTAATTGCCCTGTAGACACATACTCACACACACACACACAGTGACACACACACACACACTCACACACACACAGATACAGTTGTCCTTAGAGTCCACAGAAAACATTATCAACACGTGAGCAGCAGACAAACACATTCTATAGGAAATTAAAGACAAACAAAAAAAGCTGAGTTAAATCATGCTACACACACACACACACACACACTGTAGTCCTTGTTGTTCACTGTGTATTGATGATGTCTCATCTTTGATGCTGGAGATGTTTAATGAGTTATTTGACGTGCACACACACTGGTTGTTTTGAATCAGCCTCTCTGATGTTGCGACTTCTTTCTTCTTCTTCAATCCTCGACTCAAACACTCAGGTTTTCGTTTAGAGACATGCTTTTATTTAGTAATTTCTCCTGTTTTATATCTGTTCTTTTGGCCTATTTTATTTCTGGTCTTGTTGTCTGATATGTACTTACTCTTTCACAATAAAAGCCTTCCAACATTTCATGCAAGGCTTTTATTGTGAAACGTTTGTACTTTACTAATATTGTATTGTTCAGAAGCCTCCATATGTTCCTACGGTCCTGTTTGTTTGACAGGTAAATTCATCATTCCCCCCGGTTACATTTCACAATAAAAGCCTTTCAGCACGGCTTATATGCTTTGTTTAAATCCCTGAAAGCCTTTTATTGTGAAAATGCTGAGGTGAATGTTGATACAACTTCCATTCCAATTTAATGTTGTATTACTTTTACTTTGCTATTACTCATATGTATAACTTTTCATCAGCCTTGTGTACATTTGGGATAAAGCTGGTGTCCTTGAATGCATCACCCCAAAAAAAGGATCATACATTTAAACAGAAAATCCTACATTAAAGGGCCCACGTCATGCTTTTCCGGTTATTACCCGTCCCCTTGTGTGTTATGAACGGTCTGCAGAGTCACAACCCCTCAAAGTACACCCTGTAGCGAGTAAAACTCTAACACAGAGAAGACCTGTCTATGCTGCCCCAGAACGCCTCGTTGGACATTTCTCTTTTTCCATTGTTTGCTTCCTGGGTTCTGTGACGTGTGAACACCCAAATCAACAACAAATGACCGGATTGGCCCAAATGGACCAATCCGCGGAGCACCTCACACCAGGATCCCTTGGCTAACTAACAGGGAGTCCCCATTGACTTGCATAGAGCTCCCTGAACGCTGGTAATAGACGAGTTGGGATGGCGGAGAAATGCTCTCCGCAGACCCATTCTCACAGCGTTATAAACCTTTTTCTTCCTCAATATCAAGCCACACTTATTGGTTATACTTCAGCTGTGAGTGTTTGTGTGTGCTCAGGATGAGTTTCGCTTGTTCTCGCTGTATCGCCAACCCGGAAACTTGTCCGCTCCTCGCAGCAGCGAGCCTCGCAACGTCCCGACCAATCAGAGCACACTGGGCTCACAGGGAGGGGGGGGGCAGGAGCTCCAACAAGCCGTTTAGGACAGAGAGTGAATACACATACTATACAGAGATGCTGTATGAGAAACCAATGTGAGTTTGGAACATTGAACAATTTAAATCTATTCTAGTAGACCTCAACAATGGAGATATGATCAGTAGAAATGGCCATGACATGGGACCTTTAACAAAACAAAAGGTGTGTGTAATCCTTCATCCATCGAGAACAGCATTGATCCATTACGTCCAAACTTGAGTTCAGCGTGTGACTGAGCAGCTCGGCAGGTGAAGGAGACAGGAGAGTTTTATTCTCCTCTGCATTAGCGGACGATAAAACAACAAAGATGATTTTTATACGCCTCTTTTTCAGCTGACACACTCGAAATGAACGCACTCCCTCACAGTGCATGGGGTCCTTCAGCTGAGACACGTCCAGAGAGGGGAGCGTATTAAAATGGCTGCTTACTGCCGGCTGTAAACCCTGCTGGAGAAATGAATGGAGGATATTTATAATAAATATACTTTTATTATGGCTGCAGGCTCGTATATTAGTGTTTAGTGGAGAGAGGATCCTCAACACTTCTCTCGCTCTGCCTCTCTTTATTCTTTTCCACTTCTCTGTTTCTTTTGAATTCAAATTGAACACTGGATTCACTTTACCTCTAAAAACTGTGGTGCTTCTTAACCTGGCGTTTCATACACGTTTTTACATGGCATCTACATTTTGGACTGAAGCAACTTGCTTACACTTCAATATTGTAGACATGCCTATGAGAGCAGTGTTAGGTTAAGTGTCTTGCCCAAGGACACTTGGATATGTTGACTGCAGAGAGTGAGATTGAACCGTTAACCACCTGGTTTGCAGATCATTGCATTACCATCCTGAGCCACAGTCAACAAAACAATAACAAATTCAAACAGGCGAGCAGTTCTGAAGTTATTCCTTCACAAATCACCAAGTTATTATCACTTAACTTCACTCTTTTTTATAGGTTCAGGGGGTCCGCGGGGTCTTTAAAAAGTATTAAAAGTTGATAAATCAATTTAGCGAAAATTAAGGCAATTAAAAAGTATTAAACGGCATTTTCCAAGGTTTTACATTTTGAAGCTTGTTTTCAATAAGTATATAAATGGTCCAAAGAGGTTGTATTCTACAGTCTGCCTGAATGTAATCATTGCGTAGGTGTGTAGTGATTCTGTGTAGTTTATTTATGGCATCCCGTTGGATGTGACGTCATCTGAACAGGACATCGCGCGCTCACTGCTTGATAGCGCGCGAAGGTCCGTTTACGCCGGTTGTTAAACAACATCGTTATGGGGAAATGCAAGTCTGCGTCCAAATGGTTGGAAGATAAGGAGGAAGGACAATCAATACTGTATATAGTGAATGTGAGGTAAAGTGTGTCGCCAATGTAACCGGTTAGAACTCCAAGTGGCGATGAGGTCTTAAAATGTATGGAAAGGGTCTTAAAAGGTCTTAAAAGGTCTTACATGTGACTTCAGGATTCCTGCTTATACCCTGAGGTTGTTTTTTTGTGGTAACTATGGGTAAATAATTGGAGTTAACAAAGTGTCTTTCCACAACATGATAGTGATTCCGACCTGTACTTTATCCCAAGAATTAGTGGACCAAATGCCATAAAAAATACTTGAAATAATTGTCGAAAAGATTTCACTTAACTCACAAGACTTAAGAGGTGGATGAGAAAAATATAATGGAGATCCATCAAGTAATTGTTGAGATATATTTCACCAATTTGGTAGAGATTTAAATTGTTAATCGTACAGTACTTTGGAGACGTTTAACCCTCCTGTTGTCTTCGGGTCAAATCTGACCGATTTACTACTTTCATCAATCATAACTTTTTTGTTTTACATTCGACTGCATTCAGGCTTCATGATATCCTTCACAGAAGACCTTTGAACATATACAATGGCTGATCACCACTTTCATTGCATTTTGGAGGATTTAGTCAACTTGACCAAAAAAGACCGCCATAAAGAAAAGGAATTAGTAACCATCCGGATCAGATAAAACACACACACACACACACACACACACACACACACACACACACACACATACTCTAAATGTGTCCCCCCCCCTTATGTGCCCAATCCCCCCATGTGAATCACACTTGGCACACACAAACACACACACACACACACAGAACAATTTGACACATTTCCCGCTCTTATGTGCCCATCCCCCACATGGATCACACCTGGCACACCAATACATGTTCAGTGTCTGTTCTTTGTATATTTACTGCAGTTCTTCATGTATACCAGGAGTCTGATACAATATGTACAGTTTGAAAGGGTGTTCAATGAAATTTGGTGATGATTAATGGTTTTTGTGTTAATGTAATAGCAGTTAAAACAGGGCCGGTCAACACCAAAGTAAGGGGGGGGGGGGGGAACGAAGACAATAGGAGGGTTAAGAGACAATAAGCATTACCAGTCCCCAAAAAAGTATATGATGTTCCCAGAGGTGGAAAGTAAAGTGTATTTACTCAAGTACAGTTTTGAGGTACTAGTACTTCAGTATTTCCATTTCATGCAACTTTATACTTCTACTCAATACAATTTGGAAGCAAATCCTTTTTACCTTTAGCTACTTTAGGTTAGATTTTAAATTCAAAATAAACCATTATGCATTATTACAAATCAAGTTAACCAGCAGCATATTAAGTATTTAACCCAACGTTATCAAGTGCAACACATAAATGCATCAATAATTATTATACAATTACATACTATATGAGTCTGAAATCGGCCATTGCATGAAAAGCACTTTTTTAATTTAAATACATTTGTTTTTACTTGAGTACAATTTTAAATGCAGGACTTGTACTTGTATCAGTGTATTTGAACACAGTAGTTTTGCTATACTCCTTCCACCTCTTGCTGTTGCACATCTATTATACTTTCTCTGAATGTGATGTATTGCGGGATCACACACACACACACACACACACACACACACACACACATATGCACACAAGTGCCCTCAGGATTCAAACAAACTTAGTATACCCTTAAGGAATATATATATGTGTGTGTGTATCAGTGTGTGTATCTCTGTGTGTGTGTGTGTGTGTCTGTGTGTGTGTGCGCCTTTTTGCCCCAAGGACCTTGAGCATGCCTGATGGATGAGATTTAGCCTCGAGCATTTACACACACACACACACACACACACACACACACACGGACACACTCCACCTGAAAGCATTGTGTGATTCATTAACACACTAAACAAATGAAATCTCCTTAATAAAAGAGGAATAAGCAGCAGTGGACGTATTAGCATGAGAAACATGATAAAAGTGCTCCTCCATTGTGTCCTTATCGCACTCCCATAATGCACTGGGAGGCAGGGATTGGCCCTGAGTTTGGACGTTCGACACTGGGCTTATCAGTGTCTGGGGCCCTGGCTCTAAACGTTCAAAGACCTCCATTGTTGTGAGATTTGGGAAGAACAGAGGAGAGATTTTCAGGGTTTTAGAGCACTCAGTGGATTTAGTAAATGAGAGAGAAAGAGAGTTACGGAGGGAAAGAAAGACGACTGATCAAACAGATACAAACTGAAAGAGAGCAGACAGATAAATCAGATGGTTGCCTGGATGTCCATGGTGTTGTGTGTTAACTAAATCTCAATGTGTCTGGATCATCTCCGTATTGAAGATTGATGCCTACTTTTACTGACCAAATATTGATCAAACCAAAACGAATGGGTCTCAGCAGGAAACCGATGGACTGTCCACTCCAAGTAGGGAATGAGTCCTTACCCCAAGTGAAGGAGTTCAAGTATCTCGGGTTCTTGTTCTCGAGTGAGGAAACAATGGAGCGTGAGATGGGCCGGAGAATCGGAGCAGCGAGAGCGGTACTGCAGTCGCTTTACCGCACCGTTGTGACGAAAAGAGAGCTGAGCCAGAAGGCAAAGCTCTCTGTCTACCGGGCCATTTTCGTTCCTACCCTCACCTATGGTCATGAAGGATGGGTCATGACCGAAAGAACGAGATCGCGGATACAACCGGCTGAGATGGGTTTTCTCCGCAGGGTGGCTGGCGTCTCCCTTAGGGATAAGGTGAGAAGTTCAGTCATCCGGGAGGGACTCGGAGTTGAACCGCTCCTCCTTCGCGTCGAAAGGAGCCAGTTGAGGTGGTTCGGGCACCTAGTAAGGATGCCACCTGGGCGCCTCCCTAGGGAGGTGTTCCAGGCACGTCCAGCTGGGAGGAGACCGAGGGGTAGACCAAGGACCAGGTGGAGGGATTATATCTTCGCTGGCCTGGGAGCCCCTTGGGATCCCCCAGTCAGAGCTGGTTGATGAGGCCAGGGAAAGGAACGTTTGGGGCTCTCTGCTGGAACTGCTACCTCCGCCAACCGACCACGGATAAGAGGGAGAAGATGGATGGATGGATGGATGGATGGATGGATGGATGGATGGATGGATGGATGGATGGATGGACGGATGAAACAAACAACACCAGAGGATATTGGACGAAACCAGAAACCACAACAAGTCACATTTGCTCAATAAGAATACGAACATGAAACAACTACAAGGAAGTCTGAATGGGACCTCTGGCCCACTAGTGGTGACCAGCAGGAACTGAACAATGTCTACTTGTCTATAGTTCAAGCTACAGTGGCCTGTTGAGGACAAAAAGCACAAAAGTCTCAAATTCATAGCTTAGACAACAACAGATCGAACAGAAACATGTGTGTGTCGTTTTAAGGGTGTAGATTGTGTGTGTGTGTGTGTGTGTGTGTGTGTGTGTGTGTGTGTGTGTGTGTGTGTGTGGTGTGTGTGTGGTGGTGTGTGTGTGTGTGTGTGTGTGTGTGTGTGTGTGTGTGTGTGTGTGTGTGTGTGTGTGTGTGTGTGTGTGTGTGTGTGTGTCCTCTGAGCCCCTGCGTCTGGCCCTGGTAAGCCCTGTTTGCTGTCTGGCTGTAAATTCCGCTGAACCAACACGCTGACATGAAACCCAGCAGACTGATTTAAGCCTGTGTGTGTGTGTACATGTGTGTGTTAAAACATAGATGTCCCACCATCTCCACAGGCTTATGTGTGTGATTTGGTGTTACAACCTGTGTGTGTGTGACCCGATGAAGTACCAAGAATGCACCTCACCTACACTCATCCCTCCTCCCACTCACCCATGAGAGAGACAGAGTGAGAGAGGGGGATCCGTTGTGCCAAAAAGTGAAAATGGGGAGATGATAAACTACAAAAACCATGACACACACACATCATCATCGTATCGTGTGTGTGTATGTGTGTGTGTGTGTGTTTTGCTTTAACAAGTCAGCAAGTTGAAGGAGCTTTAGCGATTTGGGACATTGAGAACAAATGTGTGTGTGTGTATTGATCTTGGGGAAGGATCTCTTACTTTCTGTCTCTCTCAGAGGGTTAAACATACACACACACACATACACACACACACACACACACTCACTCAGACAGGAGCCCTTCAGTGCCCACTGATTTATGATAGATTTGAAAAGGTCTGTTCATCCTTTTACTCAGAAAAACACACACACACACACACACATCCATTGACATGTTTATCCCACCGGTGAAGACCTCTATCAGTAAAGCAGAAAGAAAGGAGGACGGTTGGAAATGTCAGTAAGCGGTGTGTTACTGTGAAGGCATTTCTAAAAAGGAAAAGTAATTAATAATTGCATCATATAAACAAATAGAGCAGACGTCAGCAGCTTATTGTCCACTCATCGTATGCTTGATCATTGCAGATTCTACCTTTAAGGATGCATCACTGTCCTTTTACCATGGTCAACACAGTTCATCTCTTTAGAAAAGCAAAGAAGTGCATCACCTTCACTCCTCTGATTACACCTTCTCTGTAAGATGTGTCTGGTTTATACGTCAGCAGATAATTGAAGCACATTCTGCTTTTAGTGAAACACACGAGTCACTCTGATTCCAGCAGTATTTATGATGATGATCTGAGAGGAAGGTGAGCAATATTTCTATTTAAAAAGCACACATAGTGGCCATTTTCAGGTGTATATCAGTATGTAGTGTCTCTACTTTAAAGAGTCCTCTCCTGCTGATGTTCAGGTGTATATCAGTATGTATTGTCTCTACTTTAAAGAGTCCTCTCCTGCTGATGTCAGGTGTATATCAGTATGTAGTGTCTCTACTTTAAAGAGTCCTCTCCTGCTGATGTCAGGTGTATATCAGTGTAGTGTCTCTACTTTAAAGAGTCCTCTCCTGCTGATGTTCAGGTGTATATCAGTATGTAGTGTCTCTACTGGGACATGTCTCCATGCTTTAATGTTCAAAAAGCTCTTTATTTTTCTCATACTGCCTGTGCTGCAGCACCTCTTTTCACCCTCTGTCTGAAACCAGAGCCCAGTCTGCTCTGATTGGTTAGCTGGCCGGCTCTGTTGTGATTGGTCAACCGCTAAGAGATGTCCCGCCCCTTAGCCTATCACGTACAATGTGTTGGAGCACTAGCCAATAGAAACGCCAATGTTATATACTGATGTCACTATGTTCAGGAAGTAAATAAGGAGTCCAATGGAGGCGTTGATAAAATAGTCACTTCGTTATAGCAAATGTTATTATATATATCATACATAATACATGTATGCCAAACAGGTTAAAATGGTTTTAGGCACAAACAAACATTGTACATGTCTTTCTAATTAAGTGAGAGCATATCCTTTAAACATCATTTTAAAAGAAGCCGGATTACCAAGAATTGACCATTTACTGCTATTTAATTCAGAATTTGGACCTGAATTCAATGCATAAAACACGGTTAAACAATTGCAAGCACTAAATAAATGATATATTAGTTCAATTTAAAACAATATATGTGTTATCCTCCCTAGCATTCTTCCATGATGCCTCTTCTAACTGTTCATCTCTCATATCCCCTCTCTCTCGTCCAGACGATGTGATTGCTTTCAGTGTTCTGTGTTTTGTTTTGCTTAATAAATCACCATCTATCAGAGCCTGGCTGACACACACACACAAACACACACACACACACACACACACACACACACACACACACTGTGGCAAACAGTTCATAATGGACCATACATTTGTCATCCTCTGAGCTGTTGACAAGGGAAGTGTCTTGGAATTGGGGGTGTGTGTGTGTGTGTGTGGGTGTGTGTGTGTGTGTGTGTGTGTGTGTGTGTGTGTGTGTGTGTGTGTGTGTGTGTGTGTTAGAGAGGGGATAGAGCTAGTCTCCAGTTGACAGCACTAGTGTGTTATCAGTCAGATGAATGGGGACGAATCGCTAATGTCAGTAGAGTAGCATGAACACACACACACACACACACCCTTGTTGACAAATTCAATTACATATTGTATAAACATTACGCACAATTGCACTGATGCACATTTTACACTCAAATACACATAAAATCCAGATGAAAAAAACGTGTTTTATGTGCAATTAATGGAGCATTTTCTATATCTTCTCAACATGTTTTCAAATAAAAATGGTGGTTCTTTAAGGAAAGTATAACCTGTAATTCAGCAGCTCTGGTTTCAGACAGAGGGTGAAAAGAGGTGCTGCTGCACAGGCAGTATGAGAAAAATAAAGAGCTTTTTGAATATTAAAGCATGGAGACATGTCCCAGTAGAGACACTACATACTGATATACACCTGAACATCAGCAGGAGAGGACTCTTTAAAGTAGAGACACTACATACTGATATACACCTGAACATCAGCAGGAGAGGACTCTTTAAAGTAGAGACACTATATACTGATATACACCTGAACATCAGCAGGAGAGGACTCTTTAAAGTAGAGACACTACATACTGATATACACCTGAACATCAGCAGGAGAGGACTCTTTAAAGTAGAGACACTACATACTGATATACACCTGAACATCAGCAGGAGAGGACTCTTTAAAGTAGAGACACTACATACTGATATACACCTGAACATCAGCAGGAGAGGACTCTTTAAAGTAGAGACACTACATACTGATATACACCTGAACATCAGCAGGAGAGGACTCTTTAAAGTAGAGACACTACATACTGATATACACCTGAACATCAGCAGGAGAGGACTCTTTAAAGTAGAGACACTACATACTGATATACACCTGAACATCAGCAGTAGAGGACTCTTTAAAGTAGAGACACTACATACTGATATACACCTGAACATCAGCAGGAGAGGACTCTTTAAAGTAGAGACACTACATACTGATATACACCTGAACATCAGCAGGAGAGGACTCTTTAAAGTAGAGACACTACCTACTGATATACAGAACATACAAGTACAGAACATGAGGACTTCAGGAAGCGTCTTAATAGTTTCTATCGTCCAACATTGTTCGAGTCATTTAAGAGTTTCTCTCCTGCGTCCGGCGTCTCCTCGGTTTTATTGGAGGCCGTCGCCCTATGAATCACTAACAGCAGAGTAATTATGCACTATTAAACTTGGAATATTACCCCACTTAGCTAATGTTTAATGCTGTAATTAATTATGAACCCTGCGAGCCAACATCAATTTATTTGATTAGTACTTTGCAAAGTCACACAGAGGTTTTTTACTGTTTTGAGGTGTGTGTGTGTGTGTGTGTGTGTGTGTGTGTGTGTGTGTGGTGTGTGTGTGTGTGTGTGTGTGTGTGTGTGTGTGTGTGTGTGTGTGTGTGTGTGTGTGTGTGTGTGTGTGTGTTTCTATATTAATTAAAGTGGGATCCAGAGAGTGAGAAGCTGATTAATGGGAATTCAACGCTTCAGATCAACGCTGTTTTGTTCCTCTGGACTTCATCGTACTCCTCACAATAGAACAAATGTACTGAATTAGCCGGGTCAGTGAATATAATAATTATATTCCAATAAAACAAATACAACAAAACATATTCTCATAAAAAGAAGGAATTTATTTTTGTATTCATACATAAAGTTCCCATAGTTTTACTTCAATGTGGCTGAATGCTACATGGCTTTGGCAAACACTTGAAATAGTGTACATTTTATTTAACGTAAAAAGGAGAGGAGAAAGAAAGAAGCAGAGTAACTTTTTAATTTTGGTATTTTCTATAAATGCTCACAGTTTTTTGTGACTGGCTTTGTAGTCTTTGAGAAGTGTGTACTGTTTTGTTTTGAAGTAAACGATAACACACCTGAGCATTATTTAATACTTGCAGTAATTACAGCTGACAGCAGCCTCCTCCATCACACACACATGCACACACACACACACACACACACACACACACACACACACGTCTCTAAATATGGAGAATAGGTTGATAAGAGAGGAAGGACAGATATAAACACACACACACTCTTTGCACAAACACGTCGGCTTGACATTTCCTCACATTCAGAAAAGCATCTTGTTTGTTTTAGACTTGGTTATCACCATCATTCTCATTGTCTTTTGCCACTTGATGTCCTTGTTGTCTCGGAGGACGAGTGGAGCGATAAAAACGCCCGTCGTGTCCGTTGTGTTTTAATAACTTTTATCTGAAGACTCCAAACAGACACACAATGTCAAAACTCAAAGTGAAGCTGACGGGAGTGTTGAGTGTTTTTTCCTGTAGGTCATCGGGCTGTTATTCTGCAGATATCAACACTGTGTTCATGCTTAAAGAGGTCCTATTGTGCTTTCTTGAGGTTTAATATATGTGTTATATGGGTTCTGGTGGATGTAAATGGTCTGAAAAGGCTCAAATCCAGACAGAGTTTCTCTCCCAAACACTCCTCCTAGCTTGAAACGCCTCCATTTGACTCCTTTGTTGACTTCTGTAACATAATGACATCACTATGTCACACTTTTCTGTTGGCTATCGCTTTAACACATTGTACGTGATAGGCTAAAGGGGCGGGACATCTCTAAGTGGTTGCCCAATCACAACAGATACAGGCTCATATATCCTTTCTTTATATATTAAGAGTCAAGCTCCAGAAACACTACAATTCCCACAATGCAACTCAATAGCTTGTCTTTCATAGAGAGGCGAAGTCCCGCCCATCTACTTCCGACCCATGGGACCTTATTTCGGAAAAAGTATGTATTGAAGTCAATGGAGAGAGAAAGATTATCTTTTGATCCCGTTTGAATTGTGCCATGAATTACACAGATGATGTTTGTCAATCTTAAAAAATCATTTCCATGTCAAAAAAGTCACAGTTTGTCGTAAAACTGTTGGAATATAAGACTATGAAAAATACGCAACTAGAAAGACTACAAATCCCAGAATCCCGGTCCCACATGCTGGCTCTTACGGAACCGACTAACTCCCCTTGTGTGTATGTACAGCTCTCAACGTGCCCAGACTTGGAGTGATTTTCACCTCTTTTAATACTTTTCGCCTCATTCTGAAAGAAAGAAGTGAAATGTGCCAACGTGACGGCCGTCTTGGTGTGTGGTGCGAGACGGGAGATGTAGTTCATTGAGCATTTCACACACAAACATGTGTTACTTCACAGTTTTACGACACATTCTTTTTTTTTTGACTTGCAAAATGATCTTTTAAATTGACAAACATCATATGTGTAATTCGTGGCACAATTCAAACGGGATCGAAAGATAATCTTTCTCTCGCCATTGACTTCAATACATACTTTTTCCGAAATAATGTCCCATGCAGGTCCCCCGGAAAGGGAGGGACTTCACCTCTCTATTAGGGCCTTTTTGCACTTTGTGGTAAATACCCGTATCCTTTTCATTTTACTGCACTCCACTTGTTGACATTTTTACACAGAAAGTAATAGATTTCAAGGTAAAATGTTTTGTATTATTACGTTTTTCTCATAATTAAGCTACAGTTTCAATATGTTATTGAGTTTTTCCAGCCTAAGTTTACCCTTTCTCTCTCTAATTTGACTTGAGAAGTTTCCCAATTTCAAAATCTGTGATCCAGATCCTTATCTAGTTAAAGACATATGTGTCCTTCCAACATCTATGGAATATTTGCCAGTATTTCTCACAGATTTGAAGGCTCCTCTCTCTGTATATTATGTCTCACTCCCTTCCATGCTGTCCCATATAGACACAAATAAACACTATAATGTTATTAAATCACTTGGCCAACCTCTGTGTAAAGCGCTGGAAGGATATCGTGATGTATCGTGGTCGTGTTGCCAAGGTTTTCTGGGCTGATTAAAGCTCTCAGGTTGCCATACGTCTTCAACACGTGTGTGGCGGGAAACAGACTCTGGCACAAACCGTGTGTTCAATCAGTCTCTTAATTTGCCAAGTAAACATATTGGCATGGAGGCATCAAAGAAGGGAGGAATGTCAGTGTGTGTCCTTACATGTTCTTCCCTTTTAACTGCTTAAACATTACATTTAGGAACCAACATGTCCCACTTTCATAACTTACTGGTCAACGGCATTCCTTTTTGAAGTGTTTTCATCACTGTAAACGCACACATTTTCATGCGTCGTATCAAACGATAATCAAACGTTCCTAAGCCGACACTTCAACTACTTTAAAGACACGAGGTGTTCCCTTTCCTGTAGTTTGTTCTATAGGTTTTAGTGCATGTAAATGGTCTGCAAAGGCTAAAATCCCAAAGTTCCCCAAAAACCTATTTGAACATCTGCTTTAACTCCACTGTGCTTACATGTAATTCACTAAGAAGTGTAATACACCTATCAATGTCAATGTTACAAATACTTTAACTTAATTTTGCTCATAATAACGTGTAACACGAGTGTCATGTACCCTCTTGTTTGGACTTTACACTTTAGACTGGTCCATTAGCCTTCAGTAAGGTGCTCCTCCTCAGTCTATTGTTTGATAAGTTACATTACATTACATTACATGTTACTTGTTAGACGCTTTTATCCAAAGCGACTTACATACTCAATACTGTGGGCAATCCCCACAGGAGCACTTTGGGGTGAAGTGTCTCAGGGACACAACGACATGCTGACTGCAGT
>CM062275.1:30301505-30321505 GCA_031216635.1 Dissostichus eleginoides
CTACTTTAAAGAGTCCTCTCCTGCTGATGTTCAGGTGTATATCAGTATCTAGTGTCTCTACTTTAAATAGTCCTCTCCTGCTGATGTTCAGGTGTATATCAGTATCTAGTGTCTCTACTTTAAAGAGTCCTCTCCTGCTGATGTTCAGGTGTATATCAGTATGTAGTGTCTCTACTTTAAAGAGTCCTCTCCTGCTGATGTTCAGGTGTATATCAGTATGTAGTGTCTCTACTTTAAAGAGTCCTCTCCTGCTGATGTTCAAGTGTATATCAGTATGTAGTGTCTCTACTTTAAAGAGTCCTCTCCTGCTGATGTTCAGGTGTATATCAGTATGTAGTGTCTCTACTTTAAAGAGTCCTCTCCTGCTGATGTTCAGGTGTATATCAGTATGTAGTGTCTCTACTTTAAAGAGTCCTCTCCTGCTGATGTTCAGGTGTATATCAGCATGTAGTGTCTCTACTTTAAAGAGTCCTCTCCTGCTGATGTTCAGGTGTATATCAGTATCTAGTGTCTCTACTTTAAATAGTCCTCTCCTGCTGATGTTCAGGTGTATATCAGTATCTAGTGTCTCTACTTTAAAGAGTCCTCTCCTGCTGATGTTCAGGTGTATATCAGTATGTAGTGTCTCTACTTTAAAGAGTCCTCTCCTGCTGATGTTCAGGTGTATATCAGTATGTAGTGTCTCTACTTTAAAGAGTCCTCTCCTGCTGATGTTCAGGTGTATATCAGTATGTAGTGTCTCTACTTTAAAGAGTCCTCTCCTGCTGATGTTCAGGTGTATATCAGTATGTAGTGTCTCTACTTTAAAGAGTCCTCTCCTGCTGATGTTCAGGTTTATATCAGTATGTAGTGTCTCTACTTTAAAGAGTCCTCTCCTGCTGATGTTCAGGTGTATATCAGTATGTAGTGTCTCTACTTTAAAGAGTCCTCTCCTGCTGATGTTCAGGTGTATATCAGTATGTAGTGTCTCTACTTTAAAGAGTCCTCTCCTGCTGATGTTCAGGTGTATATCAGTATGTAGTGTCTCTACTTTAAAGAGTCCTCTCCTGCTGATGTTCAGGTGTATATCAGTATGTAGTGTCTCTACTTTAAAGAGTCCTCTCCTGCTGATGTTCAGGTGTATATCAGTATGTAGTGTCTCTACTTTAAAGAGTCCTCAGAGGAAGAAAACTTACAAGAAGACAAGAAGGAGTAGTTGGAGGAGGAAGGGTGGAGGATATCATGGGATGAAAGCAGGGATTAAAGGTCACCTATTATGCAAAATACACTTCTTCATGTCTCTTCTACATCAACATGTGTCCCCTCTTCTTCATGTCTCTTCTACATCAACATGTGTCCCCTCTTCTTCATGTCTCTTCTACATCAACATGTGTCCCCTCTTCTTCATGTCTCTTCTACATCAACATGTGTCCCCTCTTCTTCAGGTCTCTTCTACATCAACATGTGTCCCCTCTTCTTCATGTCTCTTCTACATCAACATGTGTCCCCTCTTCTTCATGTCTCTTCTACATCAACATGTGTCCCCTCTGTGTAAAGAGACTCTGAAAGTTTCAGGAACAAAGATTCTCTCTCTTTTTGTCCTGATCCATTTCTATAAAAACCTGTCTGAAAATGAGCTGATCAGATTTTGGCCACTTTGTGATGTCATAACGATGTATTGTCTTGTGTGACCATTAGCCAATCAGCAACCAAGGTAAACCCCTCCCCCCCCCCCCCCCCTTATCACCTGAATCTCCTCCTAGAGCACCATTGAGTTCTTTGTAACCAAATCTCTCTCCGAGGGGCGTGGGGAGGGGCTCCTTATTTTCATCTAAATTAACAGACAGAGAATCAGCACTTTGGAAACAGGGCTGAAACAGAGGGGATTATGGGATGATCTGTTTGGTGTTTCAGCCAATCAGAGACAGGCTCTGGATATATCTGAGACCTGTGATATATTGATGAAGAACAGTATGACAGGGGACCTTTAAAGTATGTGTTGTGGTCTCTCTGTTCAGGTGGAGCTAACCGGCAGCAGTGTGTTTGACTACATCCACCCTGGAGATCACGCGGAGACGGCAGATCAGCTCGGCATGAAGCTTCCTCCGGGCCGAGGCTTGTCTCTTTCCCAGGGAAACGTCAACGAGGACGGGGCCTCATCGGCTTCATCCTCGTCCCACTCTGAGACGCCTGAACCAGGTAGGAAACAAGGGAACGAGGAAACAAGGGAACGAGGGAAGAGGAATTTGGCTTTTTTTTCCACAGGGTTTCATGACCAAAACAAGAGGGAAAAAGACTGGAGGAATTTGTCTGTTTCTTCCAACGGGGTTTAAAGACCAAATATCAATCAATCAATCAAGACAAATCAAGCGTCTTTGAGCACCGGGGAAAGCGCCATAAAAGTGAAATGTATTATTATTATTAAATATGGAGCTTACAAGGTGTATTTAATGTCACTCAACAATGAAAGTCCAATAGTGAGAGATGTTAGAGCAAGATGAAGGAACATGGAAAGATTTAAGGAAGAAAAAGTTACGAAATTAAAGTATAGGAGGGATGAAAAGTTGGGAGTGAAGGGATCAAGAGGAAGATGAGGATACACAGAGTATAAGGGAAAGTGAAGCTGGTTGTTTGGACTGAATAATGAATTCAATCTACAAATAAACCCATATTTAGATAAACAGATACATAAATCCATCACTACATATCACTTCCTTCATTCCTCTCACTTGTCTTCGAAACAGTATCAGAAGGACTACTCCCTTTCACTTACTATCTTTTGTTTGACCAAAACAAACCTATTGTTAAACATTTCTGCCCGTATTTGTTGCCTTAGAGTTTGTCGAGGAGATCAATGTAAGTTTCTGTCCGTAATGATGAAGACCCAGCAGCTCATCGTCTTAGCATAAAGACTAGAAGACGAACACTCGTTTTTATTGGTCATATGTTTCCCAATGTTTCTATTCTTTATGCTAAGCTATGCTAACCGGCTGCTGGTTCTAGCTTCAAAGTTAATACACAAATATGATAGTGGTATCGATTACATCTTATTGAGGCTTTTTCTCCAAAGAGACCCTTGTCTACGGCAGCTATTTGGGGGTTTGTATCTTGCCCAAATTGCCCAATGTAGTGCAGTAACCCCCTGAGCAACAGCCCGAATAGTTTTTCATCAAACTGGCAAAAAATAGAAAGTCTAAGTCCTAAAATTCGGACTATTCCCTTAAATAAATCCACGTTAAGAGAGACTACGAGGATTCTGGTCGCTCCCCATATTTCTCTCACCCTGATGCGTCATTCCTTCCCTTCTGTAAGTTGAATATAATTAGCGTGCCACGTTGTAAAGCTGTAAACCGGAAAATAAAACATCCCTCATTGGGATTCGTGGCGTTGCTTCATCCAATGCACCATATGTTCAACACTCTCTACCTTCCACGTGCTTTTCATTGTGCCTCTTACTCTCGCTCTCTGATGATAATTTAAGTATTAGGGGAAAATCCATTTATAAATTAAACAAAATGACTTGATATCCATCGAGTCCCTTAGTTCATCAGCCTGTTCAAACAAGGAGGGGAAGATTGTCTTCGCGGTGGCCGGGGTCTTCGGAGACGGCGCGGTAATTAGATCTGCCGCAGATTTATTCTTGGCTGATTGGTGCCTGTGATGGGTGAGGGGCGGCTTTCAATTAATTGGAGTTCTACATTTGAGTTTTTTTGCACTTTCTCTGCAAAAAAAACCTCCAACTGAGCCTCCCCCGTGCAGCAAACTGGAGATATAGAGGGATAAGAAGTCATATATGTGGCCGTCAATGTCAATATGTCTGGAGAGAAAGATAAGGAGAAGATCTGAGACAAGCACGGGTGTTTCCTCAATGCTAATTTGCCCTGAAGATAGAAAGATTTGAACGAGAAGAAAAGGGGGATGTTGTATTATATGAATGTCTCAGTGATTCCCAAAGTTAATTTGACCAGAGAGAGAAAAGGAGCAAAAGAGAAGAAGGAGGGGATGAGGACAAAGGTGTTTGTTCTGCCATGTTAATTTGCCTAGCGAGAGAGATGGAAAGAAAGCGAGGCAGGGGATGTAGGGACTTGTTTGAATGTGCATGAGTGCTTAGCAATGTTAATTTGTAAAGAAGAAGAAGAGCGAGACGGGAGGTTTCAGACAGACATGTATGGATGTGAAGGAGTGATCCCCAATGATAATGTGACCAGAGAGAGAGGAAGAGGGAGGATTAGGATTCATGTATGTGTTCTTTAATGTTAATTTGTCTGGAGGAAGAGAGGTGGAATAAAACGCCAGAGGAGGAGGAGGAGGAGGAAGGCTGGTATGAATCTGTATGAGTGTCTCCCAGGAGGAGGCGGAGCTTATTTCAGGCGTCCGGGGGAATCTGGCTTTTTATTCCTCCTGCAGACGATGTGAGGTGACTTTCAGGCTGAGAGCTTGAACTCTTGGATGGACATTTGGATTGTTTCATGAATACAATGAGATGCTGAAGAACCAGTGGTGCATTGTTTGCGTTTGGTCGACTCCCGAGTGCACAGGGTTCTCTTGAGTTCAGACGACACAATGTCTCTGTCTGTTACAATGGTCATTGTGTAGGATTAGGAGATGATAGAGTTGTACATTTTTGCATTGACTTTGCCGAGAGAAATGCCACGTTCGGGACCAGACCAATCATAGAGTTGCGTCTTTAACGACGTGCTTAAAGTTAAAGAAAGTGTTATGAACCAGCTCTCAGGAACAAACAACGGCGGGTGAAAGACGATGGCTGTCTTGTCTTCAACAAAGCTTTAAAAAGTTTAGAAAAAGCATCTGATCTTTATTGACCTGCCTGGTGCATTGTTTGCATTTGGTCGACTCCCGAGTGCACCGTGTTCTCTTGAGTTCAGACTACACAATGTTTCTGTCTGGTACATTGGTCATTGTGTTGGATTAGGAGATGATAGAGTTCTTGCAGTGACTTTGCCCAGAGAAATCAACGAGACATATCAAAGATGGCCGTCCTTCACAACTTGCATATTATCATTGCATAGGAGGTCTTGGACACTACATTTTTTAGGGAGAAGAATCCAAACAAACCATGGCATGTTGGCTGTCTTTTCTTTGACAAAGCCTCAAGAAAGTAGCACCGAAAACAACTTTACTAATACGTTGGAAAAGCATTCTCAACCCATAGATGCACAATCGGTTGTTGCTCACCAAGAAAGACTGAAAGGAAAAGAAAACTGGTCGTTGGTCACCCATTGATGTTCCTGATACGAGCTCACAATCTGTAGGGTTAGGGTTTACGGCTTTTAAAGGTCCCATGACATGGCAATTTCTACTGATCATATTTCCATTGTTGAGGTCTACTAGAATATATTTAAATTGTTCAATGTTCCAAACTCACATTGGTTTCTCATACAGCATCTCTGTATAGTATGTGTATTCACTCTCTGTCCTAAACGGCTTGTTGGAGCTCCTGCCCCCCCCTCCCTGTGAGCCCAGTGTGCTCTGATTGGTCGGGACGTTGCGAGGCTCGCTGCTCAGTGAGCTGGCTTACTGGTGTGGTTTCCGGGTCGGCGATACAGCGAGACAGCGCGAAACTCATCCTGAGCACACACAAACACTCACAGCCGAAGTAAAAACAATAAGTGTGGCTTGATATTGAGGAAGAAAAAGGTTTATAACGCTGTGAGAATGGGTCTGCGGAGAGCATTTCTCCGCCATCCCAACTCGTCTATTACCAGCGTTCAGGGAGCTCTATGCAAGTCAATGGGACTCCCTGTTAGTTGAAAATGTACGCTAAAGGTCCTGGTGTGTGAGGAGCTCCGCGGATTGGTCCATTTTGGTTCATGACGTCATGCGGTTCCCGGAAGAAACAAATGGAAAAAGAGAAATGTCCAACGAGGCGTTCAGGGGCAGCATAGACAGGTCTTTCTGTGTTAGAGTTTTACTCCCTACAGGGTGTACTTTGAGGGTTTGTGACTGCAGACCGTTTACATGCAGAAAAACCTACATAACACAAGGGGACGGGTAATCACCAGAAAAGCATGACATGGGACCTTTAAGAAACGTTCAGAGCGTTAATTATTAGATTTTTCTGGAATCATTAGCAAGGTCATCATTGCAATGGTAGCTATCACGTTTTTATACAACAAAAACTGCAACAACAATTTAAGTTGACTAAAGTAGTAAAATATATAATAAAGCTTTAAACTTTTGAGCAAAGAGTGCCCTTGGAGCAAGAAATAGATATAGAAACATAGAAATACATGTTTATGTTGCTTTACTTCTGCTTACGGTTAAGATTTAGGGTTCAGTTCTCACAGTTGTTGCTCAGGTGAGCTAATAGTTAAATAAATAGTTGGAATAGTGTTGTGATAAGCACATGTTTCAATGAGGGGTTAAGTTAAGTTAACATTACATTCACAGCATCCTCTCTTCCAGACGATGATTAATGCATTTCCACAGGCGTCTTCGTCATTAGTTACCATTCAGTCGATACAGAGCTTTTCCATTTGTTTACATCTCTTCTTCCTCCTTCTCTTCCTCCTTGAGGCGTCTTTGTTTCTTCGTTCCTCCCGTTCATCACCTCTCTCACGAGGGAGTCTCCCATCGATCGCTGCTGACTTTGTTTCTGTGAAGTTTGCACCTTTGCACTGGAAAAAATGCTGCTCCAAAAACAAGTTGAAAAAAGTTTTCACTTGAAATAAGTCCAACAATCAGCCAATAGAACAAGTGAACATTAGCTTGGTAAGATCTCTTGAAATAAGAAGGGATGTTTAGATAAATCACATCTTGTAATCAGCTGGAGAAAAAGTGTTCTGTCGTCTGATGTTGATTTTGCAGAAGAAGAAATACATTTAATCTGAGATACAACTCAAAATAAGATGATTTGACTTAACAAGATAATGCATTGCCTAAAAACAAGAGCCTATATCTCACTGCAGTGTTACTTCTGAAGTTATTATGTCTTATATCAGGAGTAGAGACATATTCTGACTAGATATTAGACACATATACTTGGCAAGATTTCACGTTTTTGTAGTGTGCATCCTTCCGTATGCAAATGGTTAGAGTTGAGGTGATTTTACGTGTGTTTGGTTGGGTTTCTCTACCTGGTAACTTTATCTGGAAGATGTGTTTTGATTTTAGTCGGATTGTACAACTCCTGAAAGTCTTGAAAAGCTGTTTAAAGTAGAAAAGACTGCAGAGGAAAATCACCAAAATGTTTGACGCTTATGCAGAGCCAGGGATTATCCGCGGTGATGAAAGATTTTGAATAATTTCTCCTGCAATGAACCCCAATGGCATTTAAGATTAAGCAAGCAACATTTTTCTGTAAAAGTTAGCTAAGTCCATGTTAGGACGACATGATAAGACCTCCAGCCTCTGGCATATAGGAGTGATCCCAATGCATAGTGAAGGGAAATGATGCGAGCAGACTTTGTACAGGCCTTAAATAAAAGTAATTTACTGCAATACTTTAGTTCGAAAAAGTCGTATAATGTATATAAACATCTCGTGTACTTTCTGTGCAGGATGCTTGTTTAGAGCAGCAGTATTAGGGGTCAGTTCTTTACAATGAATGACTGCTGCTGTGATTGTAATGATGAAAACATATCTTTTGTGTCACTTCCAAACACATTCAAACGTGAAAAAAAGACATTGAGAATTTTTTTGAAGTGAAATTTGAATTTTAAAGAGTATTTGTGGGGGATTTGGACTGTTCTTTAATAAAGGAAAAAGCCCTTTTATAGAATATTTAAAGACAGAAAAGAAAAGCTGAGAAGTGAGGGTAGACAGACGTTGAAGAGGTAAGTCCGAAAGTCAGTCATGGACAAAGATTTTGGGTTTTTTGGACAGGAAAACACATTAAGAAGAGTCAACATGAATCAAAAACAAAACAAAATGATGTGTTCTTTAGATAGCACTTAGGTTAGGCTTCGATTGGCGATAATGCATTTAATCTGGTTTGGTTTATAGTTAGATTCTTGCTTTTAAGTTTGCTTCTTCATGGTTAAATGCATTTATTGTAAGTCGCATTGGATGAATTTTCAGCTAAATGAAATGTATGAAATATGCCTTATTTACTTATGTTTCCCCATGCACCGAACATGTTGATAAGTCTAAACGTTGACACACCTGTAGCATCAATCATGCTAATCTAATAAAGTCTTAATTGACATAATTACGTCCAGTGCCGATTATAGAGTCTGTGGGGGCCCTAGGCAAACATTCACTGGGGCCCCTCGAACCAGCTTTTCATCACCACGCACAGCCGACAGCACCCCCCCACCCGGAGCAGAGCAAGGCAACGAAACTTAAGATGACGGCGCGCTATGCATGGGGCCGCCTTGAGGGGGTTTCCCGACATGTCGTTGCAGTAAACTAAAGGGTGTTTCATGTTGTCGTTGCTGTGGACCTTCTTAATCTACCTTCTTTGGGGCCCCATTCTGGTCCGGGGGCCCCAAGCAGTTTCTTACGGTGCGCTATGCATGGGGCCGCCTTGAGGGGGTTTCCCGAGGCGCGTCACGTGTTAATGTATCATTGGTGCTCGAGTTGACTGCCTGAACTAGCTCGCAGGCTTCGCCCCATTTATTGTAAGTCACTTTAGATACATCTTCAGCTAAATTAAATGTAATGTCAAATGAGTGGTTTTATAAGGACATATCTTAATTTTGACACACCTGAAGCATCAATCATCGTAATCTAATTTACTCTTAATTGACATAACAATAAACCCAAACCATCCCTGTCTGCTCTTCGGATTATTAGTTTAAGAGAAAGCTTCTGAATCAGGAAGAATAATAAGTGTCGCACTGGAACAAATGCTGCTCCAAAAACAAGTTAAACAATAATGAAAATAAGGTGTTTTCACTTGAAATAAGTCCAACAATCTGTCAATAGAACAAGTGAACATTAGCTTGGTAAGATCTCTTGAAATAAGAAGGGATATTTAGATAAATCTGATCTTGTAATTATCAGGAGAACTCATTTTGAACTATATTTCACCAGAATCAGGACATGTTGTGTTACAAAATAAGCCAAACATTTTCTGTTTTCTGTTAGTTGGTGATTTTCTAATAAATATGTAAAAAAGATGTGTTTCATCTGAGATACAACTCAAAGTAAGATGATTTGACTTAACAAGATGATGCATTGTCTAAAAACAAGAGCCTCCTCACTGCAGTGTTACTCCTGAAGTTATCATGTCTTCTATCAGGAGGAGAGACATATTCTGACTAGATATTAGACACAGATACTGGGCAAGATTTAGAGTTTTTGTAGTGTATTTTAAAGCTAATAACCGGGCTTACCTGGCTGTCTGCTCCTCCATAATATATCCGACAGCTGACCTCATGGTTTTAATTACAGTCACGCTCATAAAGTATTGAAATTGGAGTTAAAATATGAGCTGACCTTGGCGGAGAGAGATCTTCCTTTGAAGCTGCGTTCTGCTTTCAACACCCTCCTCTTGCACTTAAAGAGAGTCATCTTTAAATGCACATGACGCAATTTGACTAATATCAGTCAAACTGAGGCTTCTCTGAAGGGTGAGTGCCGGAGGATTATTACTCATAAGTGTAATTCAGAGTCTCCCTGAGAGGAGGAAGAAGTCTCCCTGCTGCTCTTATTTCTCTCTCACTTCAGTGTCTTCATTACAGAACATCCGTTCAGGGTCAAAAGAACATTTATATTCTGTCTGCTGGATGTTGACTTAGACCTTTGACCCTCTCACTGAAGGTGACTTGTAATCGTGAACTAAGTGAAGTATTTTTAAAGTGATGCTTAGATGCTCTGAGTGTGTGAATTACTGACCTGGAAACAACTGGAGAAAATGTTGGTCTTTGAAGACTCATTTTGTTGCAACATGGCTACCAAAAGTTGATATTCTTTTGGAAAATTCACTATATTTTAACCCATCAGACTCGATTTTGAGATAATAGAGAGGTGCAGGGATGACGTATTCACCCGGAAGTAAGCTGCTGGTTCCCTCGACAAAAAAGCAACGGGATTTCTCCAGAGGATTTAGGAAAATAGCTCGAAATAAGGTCTGTGGAAAACGAAGCTGTTTGATAAATGCACGTTTTCTTCAGCCGGATAATCTCCACATGTCTACCCTACTGTTATCATTTTAGAATCATAAATCTAATGGCCAGAAGCAACATGCTAACGTTATGCTATAAAGGAACTACAGCCGAGTCCAGCAGCACGACTTCAACGTCACGCCAACTTCAGATCCATATTCAAACATACAGATTCTAAATGGAACGAGTTGAAGCGTTTGTTTGAACAGTTTGCAGGAGGCAGGTACTTGCTCTCAAGCAGAACAGGGCAAACTAACTTAGAGGAGTGTTTACGTGTTCGGCGTAATGACGTACAACGTCCTCCACGACTTCTGTAGTCCTATTCAGCCACTTGGTAACAACCATCGTTTTTCAGACACGTCAACTCTTCAGAAATCCCCAGTGGGGTCACTGCTGATGGATTTAATGTCCTAGAACAAAACGTGATCCGTCTCTTCAATGTGTCTCAACCACAGACCTTATTTCAGATATTTTCCAACATCCTATGGAGAGATCCCATTGGCTCTGAGACGAGGGAACAGGAAGTGGTGAAATGCTGACTCACTTCCTGGTTTTAGGACTCGTCACTGCAACACTCAAATTTCACATTTCCTCATACTTTGAGAACAAACCTACTAAATTAGTGATATTTGCACACAATTAAGTGTTGGTAAATTTTGATTTTCTTCCTGTAATGAGCAAGATGTGGACATGAATCTATATATTTTGTTATATCACATCAGATTTTCAGTTTTAACATCAATTCTTCGATGTTAAGTGGACTTCACTTTTGTCAACTTGTAGTTAATCTAACGTTTTTAGTTTACTTATTGGTCTCGGTTGATTTCCCTCACCCCAAAACAAGGACTCCAAAAGATCTTGAAAGTCCGAGGCTCCTTGAATCCATCATTGAGATTGAGGATTTTGTATAGTATTTGGAAGTCAACAAAACCTTTTTTAGATATGTCAATATGTTGCTAATCAGATGCATGACTGTCTTTAAACTTATACAACATATACGGTACAACAAAATGACACTACGACTTGAAGGTAAACCACATTAACATATATAACAAATTAAACGTTATCACTTTAAGTATTGTCAGTGTCTCAAGGCAGTGGTTTCACGGCGGTGGAGTTTTTAAAACATTTTATTTTTATTTATCTAGTCTCCTTGGTTTAATATCCCCCAAAAAACAACTCATCAATGCACAACTCTTTCCAAAAGTTCTCCAATGTCAGAGTATCCTTGAATGCATCATCGAGATAATCTGCTCCTTTCTTGTGTTTAGAAGTAAAAAATCTCTGATGTCAAAGTGACTTTTGAACACACCAAGAGGGCGAGCGTTCAAAAACCTCCCGTCTTCCAAACTGCATGACCACATGATGATGACACCTCTGACAGACATCCAACGGAGGATATTATGAATTTGTATTATTCATGTCCTTTTACCCTTATCATCTAAACCGAGGCTTTGTTCTTCGCTGCGTTTGACATCGTAGTTTTCGCTTTCTGCCACATGTTTAGAGTAAAAGGCGTTATATTCACATCTAACCTAACTTTTCAGTCGTAAAACTTGACTCAAAGGACCAAACAACACCTGCAGCAATTTGCCGTGACTTAATTTCATTTGCATTGACGTCATTCAACAGAAAAGCTTGCCGTTAATTGAGTATTTATTTCAATTTTCTTTCATCAGAGAGAAAAATGAGTTAGAAAAACACCCACATTTCAAACAGTGATTCCGCCCTGCAGGAAAACACCATAAGTTCTCCATTATTAGCTCCTTGCGGTCTAATTGTCCGCGGCGTCGCCTTATTTCAACATCATAAGTCTTTGATTATTGTTGCTAATTACGCTATTAGCACAATGGAGGGGAATAATTCGTCATAATTGCTCACATTTATCATAATTACCCAAGTTTACAGTCACCTACGCTTAATGTCATTTAGAGCGGCCAACGGCTGCTGCTGCTGCCCAAGGACAAAGTGTGTGTGTGTGTGTGTGTGTGTGTGTGTGTGTGTGTGTGTGTGTGTGTGTGTGTGTGTGTGTGTGTGTGTGTGTGTGTGTGTGTGTGTGTGTGTGTGTGTGTGTGTGTGTGTGTGTGTGTGTGTGTGTGTGTGTGTGTGTGTGTGTGTGTGTGTGTGTTCATTCGGGGGTGAAGCGTGTTTGTATTTGCATTTGAAATGTCACTTGGACTACAGGACAGAAGGCAAAGGTCAGATCTGGCAGGATGAACACACACACACACAGACACACACACACACACTAACACCAAACTCTAGTCTTCTTATACACCACCACAAATATTTTTCATATTTTTCAAGTTAAATGAAGTGTGTTTACGTTGCTCAGCGAGGTGAAATGACTGTTTTCCTACTGGAGTTTGATGGCTTTGAGTATGTTAATTGAATTATCCGTATCCCTCTTAATTAATTTATTATTTATGTATTTTCACGCATGTCACGTGACATTGGTTTGACGGGGCGAACATTTTTTATATCAGTATGTAGTGTCTCTACTGGGACATGTCTCCATGCTTTGATGTTCAGAAAGCTCTTAATTTTTCTCTGTGCTGCAGCACCTCTTTTCACCCTCTGTCTGAAACCAGAGCCCAGTCTGCTCTGATTGGTTAGCTGGCCGGCTCTGTTGGGATTGGTCAACCGCTTAGAGATGTCCCACCCCCTTAGCCTATCACGTACAATGTGTTGGAGCGCTAGCCAATAGAAGCACGAGCGTTACATAGGGATGTCACAACCATACTTGCCAACCCTCCCGATTTCACTGCCCTCTCCCGGTTTCCTCCCGGGGTCACGTTTCTCCCGCATTTCTCCCGATTTCTGACAAAATCAGATTTACTCACGACTGTTTCCACTCTGACTTTAATACAGCTACACCATTGTTTGGTTTCCATGGTAGCGTGTCTCTTTAGTAGCGCACGCAACTGAAAGTCTGAGAGGGTGTTCAGCATGGTGAGGAAGATAGTCACAGAAAACAGAACAAGAATGGACAACTCGACCCTCTGCTCACTCCTTTCCTGTAAAATACAGGTTACATTACATTACATGTCATCTGTTAGACGCTTTATCCAAAGCGACTTACATACATTCAGTACTGTGGACAATCCCCTCAGGAGCAATTTGGGGGAAGTGACTGCAGTGGGACTCGAACTTGCTATCCCCTGATTCGAAGTCCAGCACACTATCCACTGAGCCACAGCCCACACATATGCTCCATCAAGGATGGTGCTACAGGCAGCAAGGCATTGCACTTACAACTACAATAAGCATAGATGTTCTGTTCATCTTTAAAAGTCAGTCTCCCCGCTGCGAGGCTCCGACGCTAACAGTGAAGTTTTGAAATGCTCCCGATTTCTGAGGTCTCAAGGTTGGCAAGTAGGGTCACAACACTCTGCAAAAAAGGGACATGTTTCATTCATTACTAAATTGATTTACCTCAACGAAAGAAAAAACACTTGTTGACCAGTTAGTTGTGTTGGTTGCATTTTCGTTCCTACCCTCACCTATGGTCATGAAGGATGAGTCATGACCGAAAGAACGAGATCGCGGATACAAGCGGCCGAGATGGGTTTTCTCCGCAGGGTGGCTGGCGTCTCCCTCAGGGATAAGGTGAGAAGTTCAGTCATCCGGGAGGGACTCGGAGTTGAACCGCTCCTCCTTCGCGTCGAAAGGAGCCAGTTGAGGTGGTTCGGGCACCTAGTAAGGATGCCACCTGGGCGCCTCCCTAGGGAGGTGTTCCAGGCACGTCCAGCTGGGAGGAGACCGAGGGGTAGACCTAGGACCAGGTGGAGGGATTATATCTCTTCGCTGGCCTGGGAGCCCCTTGGGATCCCCCAGTCAGAGCTGGTTGATGAGGCCAGGGAAAGGAACGTTTGGGGCTCTCTGCTGGAACTGATACCTCCGCGACCCGACCACGGATAAGAGGGAGAAGATGAATGGATGGATGGATGGATGGACGGATGGACGGATGGATGGATGGACTTTAAAACCTCCAGACCAAAGTGCTGTACAGAGAGATACATCAAATATAAAATCACACAGCTCAGCTCACAAAACATAAAAATAAGCATAAAAGTTACAAACCAGAATAAACGTAACAATTACAAAATAAAAACAGCCATATAGTAAAAACAATAGACCACTGAAAGCAAATAAAAGCAACAATCTACTTGGTTGCGAATGCTAAGGAGAAGAGGTGGGTTTTTAGACGTAAAATGACGTAAATCCCTCTAAACTTCTAGAGAGTTGGTGTTCATGTTCTCGGTATCTCCTCTTTACTTCCTCTCAGAGTTCTGCCTGCAGCACAAAGCGCTAAATGATTTCCACCCAGCAGCTCCTCCACAGTCCTCACTCACTCTCTGAGAATTAGTCACAATGGGTTTAGTAAAAAGTGCTCCAGTTAATTAAATCAGTGTCACGAGTGTGTTTTAAAGAAAAGCAATAAAACCACTTGAGGCAAACAAAGAACTTTTCAGAGGCGGAGGATTATTACTAAAACAAAATTATCCGTTTGGTTAAGTTTTATTAAACCGCCCGCCCGCCGCTCTAAATGAAATCTTTAGAGTACACAATGGCCAATCACAGGCTATTATTATTAGAGGTTTCTAATTAGGCTCCTTAACGAGGACGGGCTGTTTACAATGGAGCCGCTCAGATAACGAGGACAGGACCACAAATACAGACTCAAATATCTGTCAGCCGCGATAACACGGGAACTTCTCAAGGTCCAAGACTCAACTTTTAATTTGTGGACAGGCAGGATGTGTGTGTGAGAGAGTGTGAGTGTGTGAGAGTGTGTGAGTGTATGTGAGTGTGTGTGAGTGTGTGTGTGTGTGAGTGTGTGTGTGTGTGAGTGTGAGAGTGTGTGAGTGTATGTGAGTGTGTGTGAGTGCTTAACCAAACTTAGTTCAAAGACAAGGAAGGTGTGTTAAACATGGCGTAGAGGTGTGTGTGGTGTTGTAAATTGACAAGTGTGTGTTTAAAGAAGTTGGAAAGGAAAGTGGGACGGAGGGGAAAGTAAAGAAAGTTCATTTAAAGACAGTTATTGGATGTTAAATGAAGAAGAGATGGAGTGAATAGAAATTAAGCAAAATAAGAATCCTCTCTCTCCTCTCTCCTCTCTCTCCTCTCTCCTCTCTCTCCTCTCTCCTCTCTCCTCTCTCTCCTCTCTCCTCTCCTCTCTCTCCTCTCTCCTCTCTCGTCTCTCGTCTCTCCTCTCCTCTCTCGTCTCTCCTCTCTCCTCTCCTCTCTCTCCCCTCTCTCCTCTCCTCTTTCCTCTCCTCTCTCCTCTCCTCTCTCCTCTCTCTCCTCTCCTCTCTCTCTCCTCTCTCCTCT
The DNA here is from genome assembly GCA_031216635.1 of Dissostichus eleginoides. NCBI lineage: Eukaryota > Metazoa > Chordata > Actinopteri > Perciformes > Nototheniidae > Dissostichus > Dissostichus eleginoides. Next base: position 30,316,889 of record CM062275.1, read on the forward strand.
CTCCTCTCTCTCTCTCTCCTCTCTCCTCTCTCCTCTCTCTCCTCTCTCCTCTCTCCTCTCTCTCCTCTCTCCTCTCCTCTCTCCTCTCTCCTCTCTCTCCTCTCCTCTCTCCTCTCTCTCTCTCTCCTCTCTCCTCTCTCCTCTCTCCTCTCTCTCCTTCTCCTCTCTCCTCTCTCTCTCTCCTCTCTCTCTCTCCTCTCCTCTCTCTCCTCTCTCCTATGTATTAACTTATGCATTATTATTTATATTTTAAGTATATTCTTATTTCATTATATATATATATTAATCATTTTATGTATTGCATACTGAGTACTTTTATTCTTGGTGCTTTAAGTAGCCAATATTTTATGCGAATACTGTTGTACTTTTATTTTACATTTTGAATGCACTTTGAAGTTTTACTTGAACCAAAAACGTTGTGAAGTTGTAGCTCTGGTTATGATTATTAAGGTCTGCTCCTTTCCTCCATCAGTGGGGAATACATTAGAAAGGAGGACTCAAAGGTAGCAAGTGTCAAGAAATACATAAAAATAGCAAATGAGGCAGATGGCAAGTTGTTGGAGGGGAAAGAAAGAAAGACTGAAGCCGACGGAGGTGCTAAAAGTGAGAAAAGAAGGAATGATTTTAAAGCGCAGCAGAATGACGGTAGAGAAAACAAAATAAAAAAGAGAAACAGAGAGAAGGAGATGGATCAGAGAGAGAATGTCCTCAGGGCTGAAGTGCTGCTGGCAGACAGCACAGCAGGGAGAGGTTAAAGGTCACCGCTCTGGAGAGGTCACACACACACAAACACACACACATTAACACACACACACTACGCCTCAGTCTGCCTCGCAGCAATCTGACGGGTCACTCATCACTGCTGTCATGTGAAAACCCCGTGAATGAGTTCCTGTGTGAGGAACGTTGTTAAGGTTCTGGGAGAAATTCAAGTTGTTTCATTTCATTCAATTAAACTGAGAAAAAAGTAAAAAAATGTAAACCGATTCTTAAATCATTCAACTTCAATCTGAAAACAATTTCCGATTGGGAAGTGCCTCGTGATCGCCATGCTAGTATATCACGTACTTTACACAATTTAGTTGAATTCTGGATTCTGATTGGTTGATTTCGACAATCCAGAGGTTGTTAATTCTTGCTAACAGACCGTTGCTAAGGAGAACAGACCGTTGCTAAGGAGGATTAAGGAACTAATTGCAGTCATATCAGTCCGCAGAAAGAAGTCCGGTAAATTTAACGTCTGAAAAATACATTTTTATATAAATATGGAGAGCATGAAACCCTTGGATATTTCATTTATTTCATTTTTAAAAAAATATATATTATTATGTGTTAAATGCCTATACGAAGCACTCTGAATTGCCTTTGTGTCTTAAAATGTGCTTTACAAATAAACTTGCCTTGATTCATGATGGCTAAACTGTAGAAGACAGACAGGAAGTAAACACTAAAGAAGACAGAAAGGAAGTAGACTTGGACAGTTACAGGAAACCTTAAATGAATGATTTCTTATTGACGTACAGCAGATCTTGCCGTGTTTGTAACCCGATGAGATCTTCTTCAAACTGTCTGCAGAATGTGTTATCGTGTGAAAACGACACGTGTTTCTGTTTCATCTGATCGGAGACAATAAGTCGTAGTTTGTGTTCATCTGAAGCCTCTTCACAGACGTGGTTTCTGGGAGCAGTGATCAGCTCGATGAACACGCGTATATTCCTCCGCACGCCTTCCTCTGATTACGGATGCTAATCTGTTCAGTCCATCCATCTGTCCGCCTGGATTCAATTACAACAAACACACTCCGCTCTCTTATCCTCGCTCTCTCTGGTTCTTCCTTTTATTCCTTGTGTACTTCCCTTTCTTGTTTGGTCGTCTTTTATGTCGTTGTCATCTGGCCAAAGAGGGACAGAGAGAGGAAATAGAGACAGAAGGACTCTGAGACACAAAGAGAGGAGTGAGTTCTGGAGATGGAAATCTAATTGAACAAAGAGTGGAGGTGTTGATGAACTAGATGGACTGCGACGCACTCATTCAAGTTTCAAATCAAACTGCAGAAATGTGTTTAACATATAAAGGGATTGAAATGTGTTGAGTCGAAGAAACATCTAGTTGCGACTAACTCCGGTTACAATATTTGTTTATTTTAGATTCATCTGACCAGTTGGCGCTTGACTTGTTCTGGCTGCTTAAACCAAGATAATAATGGCCACTTTTAGACCACTATGTTTGTGTAAAGTCCTGGTTCTAACAAGCTAAATTAAATGTCATATTCAACTCACACATGAGAAGTGTTGAGTCACATGATCCTCCTCCTGACCAATGGGAATCAAATGCCTCCTTCCAAGATGGCCTCCCATTTATTACAGTTAATCCAACATTTTTGGAAACATGCCAAGTCTATCTAATAATCCAGGATATGATCGTGGTGTTTTTTGAACACTGACAAGGCTTATTTTTGTCAGGAAAATAATTAAAATTACGTGTTACAGTAGGCTGTTAAACCTAATGCTCAGAAATGTATATAGATGAAGAAAGTTGTGTGTGGTCCATTTTGTTGTTCAGATGTATTATCACCTATTTTCAACTACATGATGAACAGTATGAACTGAGGAGTGATTCCCCTGACTTTAATGTGTCTTCACTCTGCTGTTAAACTGCTCTGATGTTATAAGCATCTGATCAGTGGATGCGCTGCAGCGTCCAATCAGTGAGCGATACACAGTTAGGGGGCGGGGCGAGTGTTTGAGGATTTCACTGAAGGATGGTCTGGTGGTTCCTCGCTCCTCGCTCCTCCGGCACAAATAAGCACCAGCTCCTTAAGATGGCGCACAAAAACTATTTCTTTATAGTTCAAGCGAGGAGTGAGGAGTGAGGAAATGACGAATAAGAGACTTGGCACGGACCCTTTGTCAGGCTTCCTTGAGCTCCTGCATTAGGATTGTTTTTGTAATATATAGGTGCGTTCACACCGGAGTACTTTTACCCGTACTTTTCCCGTTTAGTTCCGATAGTTCCTGGAATTTTGCGTTCAGAACTTTTACCCCTTTTGCTAGAGAGGTGGGACTATCCTGGGGAGAAAAAAGTACCAATTTCGATTGGCTGGGCGAATTGCAAACCACGCCCCCGTAAAACTCTGAAAAGTTTTTTGAAGCCGCCATTGTATTTGCTGGCATTAGCATTATTAGCATTATTAGCATTAGCCCCGCGCACCAACGGAGAGAGACTAACTTATGGCAACACAAAATAAAACATGGGAGCGGTGGAGATGAGGAGGTGTCGGCGTTCTGGCGATTTACTCGGAAGGCTTCAGTAGAAGCTGCTGGGAGTCCCAGCAGCTTCTACTGAAGCCAGTCCCCAACTCCGGGGACTTCCGGCCGGGGACTTCGGGTGGCAGTATACGCCGTGAAGTGGTTTGCGGCCTGCCAGTAAACCCAAAGCAGAAGAAGAAGAAGAAGTGACGTCAGCGGCTTCATTTGCCTAATCCTCCCTCAGGGACTTATTCCGGTGTGAACGCGATCTGTACTTAGTTCCATGGGGGTACTAAGTGCTGGGAACTAAGTACGGCAAAGTACTTGGGGTGAAAGCGGCTATATATGATAATACTGTTCCAAATGTAATGAATAGACTTGGTGTTCTGAAACAGCCCTGCAGCCACATGTGTTTGAATCAGGCACAGATATAGGGACCTGTTGTTTGACTGATCTTCCCATCAGAACAGACAGAGAAACAGAGATGATATTAAAAAGACAGCATCTTGTTGTGTTTGTGTAAAAGCCGCCTCAGAGGAGCGAGTGTTGCACAGTAATGGATTCAGTGTTTGTCCTGTGGTCCAGGAGTTTTCAGAGTAAATGCCACAAGAGGAGCTGCTGGACGCTGCGTTCAGGCAACTGTCGTCTCTGTGGGAAATCTGATATTTGTGCGGTTTGTTTATATTTGTTTGCTTGTTTTTGCTTTTTCTATGTGGCATGTTGCGGACGAGTGTGTGCCGATGGGTATTGGTAAATGGATTTCATAAAAGACATATCTAGTCTTATTTTATTTTGTTAGCTGCATGTTTCCCCTTTTTCCCGTCAGTAATTATCTCTCTAATTGAATGCCTTTTTTAACTCGGAAGCGTTCATTTTTAACGTCAGGGTAGAAATGATTGAATAAGTGAACTCTAAAATCAAAGCGTAGATATCAAAACAAGATCTTTCAACCCTAACAAAGCCCTAACGTTTTAAAATACCCATAACGCCACTTCCTTCTGTCTTATCATCAGAGCCTTTGCTGCTTGTTGAATGTCCTATTTCTTGTCAGCTTTAGTTTTTAACCTTCTGTTACAGATTTGCATACTCCAATTCAAAGCTTGTGACATCACTGTTAAAACTGTTTTGACACGACAAGTAAACTGATCTGTGTCGTGGGCATTTAACACCAAATACCTCTCTTTTTGTTTCCATTCTTTAAGTCTCTTTGTCTCAGAAACTCTTCCTCTCTACCTCCCAATCTGTCCTTATGTACTCCTTTTCTCCATCCATACACTTTCTCCCTCTCTCTTCAATCACGTCTCCCTGCCTCTCGCTCTGGAAGTAATTATACAGGTTGCAGATACAGACAATTACTTATTATCTCTCC